>JAUPMG010116543.1:0-11868 GCA_031762675.1 Pachysandra terminalis | reverse complement strand
TCAAAAAATGCAAAAACAAATGTCTTAACATTTTTTTAATTTAAAAAAAAAAATTCAAAAAACTGAAAATTTCCCCCATGTTGCCGACATTGCATTCCTTGGTTTTATCTATCCCTTTACGAACTTTATTGTATGTAGTTCTTTGTGTCAACCAGCCACTAGAATTGGAGTAGTGAAACTACACTTTTATATTTCAATTTCCTGTTGCAATTAAACAAGAGGATTTTAATTCAGAGAATTCAAAATGTACAAATTGCAATTCTGTGGTCTAATTCCAATTCTTTGTGTCAAACAAACCCTTATATACAAATATTTCTTTTATGGAATTTGATACAGATGCTTTTAACTTATGTGATTGTCAGGTTTTGTTTCTTCTATTTATAATTCTTTGATTTACAGAGGGTTACAGCGAGAGAGATGTCAGAGAAATTCTCACCGACTCTGCGGATTGGTGATCTTAACGATTTCATCGCGCCGTCACAAGCTTGCATTGTTTCTCTGAAGGGGATCAAAGCAACATCGACGAAGCAGGAAAAAGCACAGGTAGCGATTTGAGAAAGAATTCATTCATATTGATTCCAAATTTTTCTTGTAGGAATTATTAGAAGTTTGAGATATGTTTTTACTGTTGAATTTCTTTACAGTTAGAGGCACTGTAGTGGTAAGATGAAAATCAAAGTGTTTTTGGTTCATTCTGATGAAGAAGTTTACCTTTTTGGTTCATTCTGTTGTTTACTTAATACTTAATCGAACTTCAATTGGAGCAGATGATGGAAACTATGAGAATTTCCTTAGTAGTACCTGATTTGGCCCAAATAGGGGAGATTATGGAGAATTTATTCATTTAGATCTGTTATTAGATAACATAGGTGTTGATGTGGGAACTTATGATTACTATCTGAATCATGAGGAAATTTATATGCTGTTAAGACATTATCTGGACGTCTTTTTTTCCATAGAAGTAATGGAGGCACTTTATGTATATATGTTGTTCTTGTGCTGCAATAATTTTCAGTGCAAAGAGATTTCTTAAGTTAATGCGTTCTTGCTTTTTGCTCCTTTCTTTTTTATTAGTATATGATTTACACTTTAGATAGTATAATTTATCTGCCTTGTTTGTCTTTCTTTAATTGTTTCGAACTGTTTGTTAGATTTTACAGAGGCAAGCGAAGGTTGCACCTCCAATCAAACCATTGCAAACGGAACCAGTTAAGATTTCTTTGAAGGACTGCTTGGCATGTAGGTACTAGATTTTTTCCCTTTTTTTTTGTTTTCTTCTTTTGTTGTTGTTAATCATGTTTTTGAGATAATCTTCATATCAAACTAATTGTTGCCAATTGTGTCAACATCAGTGTACATGTGCATTGTAGTAGTTCATTTAGACAACCAATAGATATTTAAGATTTATGCTGTACACGAGGTTCCAGCGACACATATTTAATTGTACGATTACGTTACTACTCGCATAAAATTCTAATATTGTGAAATCTAAAGAAGCACAGTCAAGTGCCAGCAATTTTTAATATAGATTTTTTTTGATAATTCAGTTTTTAATATTGACTATAAGAAATTACTGCTCTAGCAAAGCCAATCTGAGTGGAGCTTTACACAGCTTGTCGCGGGCTTGTACACCTCTGATTAGTGGGATCAGGCTCGTTAAAGACAAAGGGGGCTCAGGCTCGTTATGATTCAAAAGGATCAGGCTTGGTTGTCCAATTACTATGGGCTAAATGAACCCGAACCTCATAAATTAAAAATCTACAGAGCTCATGAACTCGGTTCATATAAAGTTCAAAAGAAAATAAAAAACGAAAAATTATAATATTTAAAGATTATTTCAGTTTCATGAACAACATAAAGTAACTAAATATTTTGATTTTAAATTTAGCCAACTTTAATTTCAGCCAAGCCACCCCAATGTCTTTCAGATCGTCAAGTAAATGAGCTTCCCTAAATCTCAGGTTCAGCCCACAAGCCTATTAATTGGGCTCAACATTGACTTGTGCTAGCTGAGCCCAATCCTATCTTAGTAGCTTGGCTTGTTGTCAGACGCTCGAGGCATATGGGCCGTAATGTTTTGTTTGTTTGTATAACAAGACATGATGGTGAGTCACTATATTAGGAATCCTGGGTTGATATTTTTGTTATTTTTGATGATTAACAAGAATGTATGAAGAGGAGAAAGGGGATGTACATTATATACAAGGGGGAATGCTAGCATATCATGCCAGCATCAAAAGATCGGTACAACATGATTTTGAAGCATAGAAGCTGAGTTGATGCAATCCATTTGGTTAATGTGTTCCTCCATATATCTTTGTGCATGCTAAGTTTCAGCCTGAAATATATTATCTGTTTACACACAGGAAATCCCCTTAACTGAAATATATAATGTGCATTTTGATGTATTCCGTAGTTATTATGCTGATTCAAAATTTATAAGTAGCTCTTTTTTTCGGTCTAGTTACTCTGCAATATTCTGATGTCTTGTGGGACCTGATCTCTCACCTGACTGCACACGTGAAATTCCCCTCTATATTTCCATAAAATTTTCCATTTTCCTAAATAACTCCACCAGAAAATAAATAAAATAAAATAACAGCCTTGCTAACAAATTAGCCAAGAGTGATGGTATGAGGGGAGTCTTTTCTCAGGGGTGTTCCTAGAGATGAGATCCTTAATTTTTCTTAGTGTGGTAGTGATGGTTAGCATTTAGATCTTGGGTGATGACGTGATGTGTTCATATTGTTGATTGTAGTTTCCTACTTGCATTGTTTTCATTGCTTTTCATCGGTTATTGGCTGATCTTTTCATGTCTTTGCTTCTTTTGTTGGCCAATCTTCGTCCTCTTTCTTCTTTTTGCTAATTAAAAATATCCTAGAAACTCCTTAATTTGCATGTCAAGACTAAAAATGAAACTTCCTGTGAAAATTTTCCTTGAAATTTCCATATTTTGAGATGTGGAATGTCCCACAAAATTTAATGGGTTTTAGTAAGCGCTTCCTCACCATGATATTTTATTAGAGGGAAAATTGCTGATACATCCAGGATGAAATTTATAACAGCGAAAATATATAAGAACCCCAACTTATTGCTTTTACTTTAATATTTCGGAAGTAGTTGTCAAGATTTGTAACGTAAGATAACAAGCATAGGCCACCCTTTTCATATTTACTTAAATGTCAAAAGCACCCTTTTATATTTCATGTTTATCTGATTAGAAACTATTTATAGCAGAATTGAATTTTCTAACTGTATTGAGCTTGATAAGATTCTATGTAAATCTGAATAAATAAAAAACAAAGGTAAAGAAATGTGTTTATTTTCTTTTCATATATGCTATAGGATGGGATACTTCTTATTTGGTTCAAAAATTTGGAGCTAATTAATGAAAGTAGCAGAGAGGAATACAGCGAAGTAAGAAAAATAAATAAAATTCAAGCAGAGAATGAAGAACTGTTGAGATTTTCACTATAACAATTATCTTAAAATGTACAAGGGATAAAAGGTTTCATTAGATTTCAAAAAGGGTATTACTGGTATTCAACAAAAGGTTACATGTCTTGACAATTTCTTCACAAGGATCATGCGTTAGAGTAACTTTTGGGGCCATTGTAGGTTTTGGTTATTAAGCTTCTCATTCTATTTTTTCAGTAGTTTTAATTACAACAACGATGACTAAATTAAGCGTGCAAAATATAATCAAATTTCCTTTGCTAGACCTATTTACCGTTTCTTAGTTGACTAGTCATGATCTTAATTCTTAACACCTTGACCATGCCTTGTTTTACCATGATGCTGAAGGATATCACATTTTACAAGCCTTTGATTCATTTCAAGTCACTTTATTTTCAGAATTTTTCATGATCATGTGACTTAAAAGCATGGTGATTTTTCTTGTGACCATGCAGTGGCTGCATAACATCTGCAGAGACAGTGATGCTTGAGAAGCAAAGCTTGGATGAGTTTCTCGCCAATATAAAATTAGGGAAGGCTGTTATTGTCTCCCTCTCTCCTCAGTCAAGGGCATCGTTTGCTGCTCATTTTGGGCTTTCACAGACTCAGGTAAATGAGATCATAGACACTTATGCCCGATGTATTTTTTTGTATTTTTTTTCTCTCTCTTTAAGTTCCTCTATTTCGTGTCATGGTAAAGAAAACACTTGATTTTACTTTTGGACTTTCCTGGGGATGTCTCTCATTCATGTTCAGAAAAAAAGTACTCCTTTTTTGTTGCTAATTGTATGAAAAACATATATTATAATCTTAAATCGTTTTCTTTTTCTCTGAAAATATTTATGAAATGTAGTATTTATACTCTGTGTATAATTTCAGGTTTTCAGAAAACTCACAACGTTTTTCAAGTCCTTGGGGATAAAGGCTGTATTTGACACCAGCTGCAGTAGGGACCTGTCATTAATTGAGTCGTGCAATGAATTTGTCACACGGTACAATCGACATCAGTTATCTGATGAAGAAGGATCTAATTCTTCCCTTCCCATGCTTTCATCAGCATGTCCAGGTAAGTTTAGTTGAAAACCACTTTGGCAATTTTTATGACATTATTGTGTTTGACATCGCTTTCAACTCTTGCCATTTGGGACATCATCTCAGCACATTTTAGTAGTAAGTGACATGTTTTTCCTTGTTAGCAATCCGATATTATGTTGGATTTTTTAATTTGCATTTAATGTCATTGGGTGTATGAAAGGGTGGTTGTAAGTTTGGTGGCTAAAAAAGAGGACTTTATGGGTTGGTGGTGCATTATAATGCAATATCACTTAGTTTATGAACTCACATCCATTAGGGCTACGTTGTTGGCTTATAAATATATCATCCCTTTTGGGAGGGGGTCTTTGGTTGGCAATGAGTTTCCCTGAGCATTCACCCTTTTGGCATTTTAGGGAGTGGCAGTTGGCTCCTTCCGCACCCATCTCCTTTCTGGTCATTAATTATGGCATGATGGGCAATTGGAAAACCATTCTGAATTTAAAGTATCAGCTGAAACCATTCCATCTTGGTTTTGAGGTGGTCGATATGAAAGTAATGGTAATGGCATTGACATTTACGCGTCAAAATGCCTCAATTTTTTAATGGTTTTGGTTGACACCTGATATGTATCGGCTGATACGGACCAATACGTATCGGTTTTTGAAGCGCCTATACCCGATACAAAACCGATACTTTTTGGTTCCAATACATTGTTAAGTAACTTAGTCTTGACGAATAAGATTGTTGAATGTAGCATCAGTTCTTGGCGAGAATCCTTTTGATCTGAAGTGTAGCTCGTATTGTATCTTGAAGCTTTAACATCTGTTCTGGAAACTGAAATCTTAAGATTATGCTACTTGAAATAACGTTATTCAAATTATGATCCTACTTTGAAGTGACATGCTTGAGATGAATACGTAATAGGTTCTTGTACTTACACAAGTTAATATATCATTAGAAATGGGATGTTTCAGGTTGACCAAAGGATTTATGGTTGAATTAAAATGGGGGTTTATAATTGTAATCATCATAAACAGACATTTTTTAAAGTAATTTTAAATGCTATACATGAGAATGTTGATGAATCTTGATTTAATATGATTTCCTAGTTGATATGAATCCCTAGTACATAGCAATCAACTGCATGACTACAACCAGTTAGTGTGTTTGTGAGATCATAAATGTTTTTCTGATCATTGTGTCCTGTTTCATCTATGTACCGCTATGAAAAGATAAGCTGTTTAGTTGTTGGCTGTTTACTGTCCTGGTTTGCAATTCAATTATCTTTCTTTGACGACAGGTTGGATATGCTATGCTGAGAAAACACTTGGATCTTATATTCTGCCTTACGTTTCTTCGGTAAAAAGTCCCCAGCAAGCAATTGGAGCTACCATTAAGCATCACATTTGCCAAAAAATGGGTCTTATGTAAGTTCCTCATTGCCAATCCTGAATCCATCCTAGATGCAAATTCGTATTTTTATGAGATCTATTCATGAATTGTGTTCTTCCACAGAGTTGATGGAAGCTCCTTGGCCACATTTGCATTTTCTTTCATTAATGTTCTTTATATGGTGCTGAGATGCTCGGTTTGGATACTGCATCCAAAGTTCCTATTGCTTGTAGGATTGTTGTGACCATAGTTTAAAAGGATCTTCTGATCCAGCCTAGGTTTTCCTCAACATGTTTTGATTCTCAACCAAGGGAGAAATATTTCAAAAAACACTTAATTTGTATTGACATGGCTCTAGATCGTTTGGATTGTCCAATCCAACTCGCCTGAGACAGGACGTCTCGGATGAAACAAAGTGATTACGAATGGTTATGTGATAAAAGCGAGAAGGGATTCCTGCTGATGAAGGAATTCTGGAAATTTAATCTAATGGCTGAAAAAGCTATTGGTTTTGTTTAAAACCAAAACAGTTACGTTTTTATCTCTCTGCCAGTTACGTCTTTCTCACAGACAGTTAGTTTTGCATTTGACCCTTATAGTTATCTAGTGAAAAAGCACATGTAGTTATCTAGTTAAAAAGCAGTTTACCTATATAGTTATTTAATTAAAAAACACTTGGCAGTGTCTTATACATGATAATCTATAAGTACTTATGATAACCGTCAATTAAGAAGCTGATTTCTCTTTCTTATAATCTGCCGAAAATAATGATTTATTTTTCAATTGCAAACACAAGAATCATTCCTGTATTGTCTGATACAGATCAGAATCCAGATACGGGTCAGCTATCTAACTCGGTATCGGACCAGAATGACCCTGGATCTGATACCGAGTTCTAACACTATGGTTGTAACAGCAAAAGTTCTATTAATTAAAGATGACAATGTATATTATAGCCCAGAGACTAGAAATGGAAACTAGTTCAACATTTGTTCTAAACGGAAAGATTCAACCCTGCTATATATTGGCAATGTTGTCCTTTAAGCTCCTTTCTTAATGTTATATGCAGTGTTACTACCAACTATCAGAAATCAGCAGAATATGATTAATCCATTAACCTAGGAGGATATAATCTCTTCCTCACCCATGAATCAACTTAGCAGGCCATCTTACTGTATGAGTGTCCAGAAGCAACAATCAGCATAAGAAGATTGATTGTGTACCTATTGATTACAAGTTGGCCTGGCATAGGGACACTCGTTACTAGTGACATTATAACGATCTTGTCTATGGTTAGTTTTGCTGCTTCCACCTAGTCTAGCTTCAACCAGCCTTCATCAGTGGCTATAAATTGTAGCTGAAGTGTTTGTTGTGTGGATCCTTTTTCTTAAAGGGCTGGTTATGCCTCTGTTAAGGTCCTAGATTCCTATGCAACTTCCTCAAAGATGTGTACTTTCTGATTCCATGCAGCTCTCATATAACAGAAAGATAAGGAATCTTTCATGGACATTTAACTTCTTATGTTAACTTGATTAACCATTCATTTTGCTTTTCAGGCCTCTCTGCCTATGTTTCAGCTGGATTCTAAGTGCTTTGAGTGTAAAAAGATAGATGACGAAACCCATGTTGTTGTTGACCTTTTGGGTCTTGTGATTGTCAATATATAGATTTCTTTTTTCTTTAGCTAATGGCTGAAAGTACTATGTTCTTGATTTTATGTTTCAGTAACTTGATTGGTGTAATATTTAACAGGCCGGATAAAGTCTACCATGTGACTGTAATGCCTTGTTATGATAAGAAGCTTGAAGCTGCTAGGGATGATTTTGTATTTTCAGTGGATTCTCAAGTAGATAATATCCATGATGCTGCAGATCTAAATATGACAGAGGTTGATTCGGTCTTGACAACAGGAGAAGTTTTGGAGTTGATGCAGGTAAGAGAGTTATACTTATTTTATTTATTTTTTATTTTATTAGAACTCTCATGACAAGATAAATCTGTAAATGTTGATAAGTGTTCTTTCTTTTGGGTGGATTATGCAGCTAAAATCTGTGGATTTCAAGACCTTGGATGAGTCTCCTCTAGACAGACTGTAAGAAATTTACTTGTTATTCTTTGAATATTTCGTGTTTAATGGAGTTACTTCTAACAGATATGCTCTTTGACTTCCTTGTAGACTGACGAATGTTGATGAAGAAGGACATCTTTATGGGGTCCATGGAAGCTCAGGAGGTTATGCAGAAACAATTTTTAGGCATGCTGCAAAAACGCTATTTGGGAAAGAAGTTGAAGGCCCTCTTGATTTTAAAATAATAAGGAATTCTGATTTCCGGGAAGTGAGCCTAGAAGTAAGTCTAACTCTTCTTCTGTTGATATAGTTTAAACAAATGTAGAGAAGTTTTTCCTTGGACCTTAAGAACTTTCAACCGGTTGCAAATTGGTGTATGTGCACCAGTAGTGGAGCATAGGCCTGGTATTCAGGAAGTCCGCAACTCGGGTCTTTTATTCAACAAACCTGATTGGCGATATAAATCATCTGACCTGCCGACTGATTGATATTGACAAGGCTTAATTTTCTGACACCCCAAAAGAACATCATGGATCTTCTGTTGGCAATCATCTGATTGGATTAGTTTTTCATATCCGATATCTATCTCTGACTTGCCAAATTATTGCTTAATCCTTTCTGCCAGGCTATAATTTATGCCACATCCGGTTGGTAGATCGGTTTAAGCTTTAAATCATGTGATCTCAAATGGTTCTCAGTGATGTGGCCAGCATATCAACGGTCCATGTAGGCAACGAAGAAATGAGGCTCCACTTGTTTCAGTATTTCCTTTCGGAGTTTGTGCTGCATAATTTTGTACCTAGTAACTCATGCAAACCAATTCTGTTGCAGGTGGAGGGAAAAACAGTTTTGAAATTCGCACTTTGTTATGGATTCCGGAACTTGCAAAATATTGTGAGAAAAATCAAAATTGGAAAATGTGATTATCATTTTTTGGAGGTTATGGCATGCCCTTCAGGTGAAATTTATGACTAGTTTCAGTGATTTATTCATTATTTACTGGACCTTGAGAACCAATCTTTTTTTTTTTTTGCTTTACTTGTAAAGGAGTAGTTTGATGAGGATCTAACTTTAAACTGTTCTATCAAAAGGTTGTTTGAATGGAGGAGGCCAAATCAAACCCGGCGCAGGGCAATCTGCGAAGGATTTGATTCAGTCATTAGAAACAATATATATGGAAGAAGTGAGTTCTCTTCTGTAGATTGAGTCTCTTTTTTGATCATCCTTAAGATTTGTTCTTCCGCAGCTTGAAGTATCTGCAATCTTTATGTTTTTCACAGGTTTTTGTAGCTGATCCTTTCAGAAACCCCATTGCAAAGAACTTATACGAAGAATGGCTTGGCCATCCTGGCTCAGAGAAAGCTAAGAGGCATCTACACACAGAATACCACCCCGTGGTCAAAAGCATTACTGCTCAACTTCATAACTGGTGAGAGCTTCCATGGTCTCCTTCAAGGTGTAGGCGTTTTCATCATGTAAATTACCTCAGGTTCCATAAATCCTAGAAGAAGCTATTCTTGTCTTCTCTGAGACGACGCTTCATCCTTGTAGCCTCGGTCATTTTGGTTGAGGATTTATCGAGAGAGGTCCAATTTTGAGATCATGTACACACTCTTAATTATTTTCGAATCTTTTCTCTCGCTAAACCAGATGCATACGTATTGATGTATTTATGTATTATTGTACTGTGTCTAAGCCTCATGTGTATTCTTTGTGGCCATGGCCAGTCCCCGTCGAAAACATAATTGTTGTAACATAGTACAAGTCTACAAGGGAACAGAAATATTTGCAGTAAGGGAGCAGTACCAGTGTTTGGAAACAGAAATAATCGGTTCTGGGATTTGAACTGTTGAATTGTGTAAATTTAGATGGGAGCGAGACTGAGTTGTTTCCATCTATTAAGTGCAAAGTTCTATGAGCACCCTTGGAGAAGTTTTGATGGGTTTTACTTGTGGAGAGAACCAAGGATGAATTTTGAAGCCATCTTCTCTTGTTTTTTTGGAAAGGTGAAAGAATTCTTTGTTAGTTTGGTTTCTTGGTGATACATGTATTTTCTGTATACACTATTTAAAAAAATTAATTGAAAAAATAAAATTTGTGATGTGCATGTTTATACATATTTTATTGATAAATTTTTTTTTTGTGATGTGTGAATATTGATACACTTTATAGATAAAACAAATTTAATCAAAAACAAAAAAATTGTGATGTGAACGTTTATAAACACATTACTAATAAAAAAAAATTGAGGTTGGAACGTAAAAAATATTGACTAAAAAAATAAAATTTGTGATGTTTAATAATTATACATTTTATTGATAAAAAACAAATTGTGATGTGTGAATTTTTATACACATTACTCATCAAAAAAGAATTTGTGATATGAACACACGTTACTGATAAACCAAAAAAAAAAAAAAAAAATCAATGATACACTTTATTGATAAAAAAAAAATTGATGTGGGAATATTTATACACTTTAATTTAATAATTTTAAAAATATTTTTTGATGTTTGAATGTTTATACACACGTTATAGATCAATAATAATAATTGCAATGTATGAATGTTTATACATGCGTTACTGATTAAAAAAAATTGTGATGTGATATATGAACCTTGTGGCGGAACCCTGGGGTCCCATAAGACACCGACTCTCCTATAAAGCCTGTAGCAACGTGAGTTCAGGTTGGCTGAAGGCGTGCGACATGGCAATCGATTCATCTTGGCATGCCCTTTGCGAGGTGCTGTGATGTACTCAAATTTTGCAAAAAAAAAAAAAAAAAATTGATTTTATTGTTGGTGGTCCTAACCAAAAAATAAAAAAAGACTTTATTTCAAACAAAATTATATATATATATATATATATATATATACACACGAGATGAGAAGGGTGTTGTTCATCCCTCCGCTTGAGGGTTCCCGATCCTTCGTTTTTGACGCTTGTTTTCAGGCTCTTGGCAAGGGGCACATAGGTGATTCGTTGCGCGCTGGCTGTTTCTGATCTGAGTTGTGTGGTCATTTCATCTGGAGGCCCCATTAAAATCGAGACTGTTCTGTCATCGCCTCCACCTTGGTGCAATCCTTCTCTGTTTATTGCATGCCTCGTTTGTGAGGAGGGATGGGTTTTGGAGTTGTTTGGGATGCCGGAGCACCTACGGGTTTTTTCTTTGGTTTAGACCATTGCCGGATTGCTAGGTGGTCTCAAGAGTGGTGTTGAGGGCGTTCAGGATTCTGTTCTCTCTCAGATGCGATTTGCGGTTCGGGAACATCGAGCGTGTCGCATTCCTCGTTCGTTATGGCTATTTTGATCATAGGACTTGGTTTGAAATATTCATTGAGATTATGGGGAAACTAGTAGGTGATGTTGTGGAGGAGCTGGTCGAAGAGGTGGTGGTAGTGGGTTGAGAAGATGAAGCTGAGGTGGCAATAGGAGTTCCACGTGGAGGAGGGTCTTTGGAGAGTAGGGGCTTAGAGACAAGAAACATAGGTGATAGACGGAGTGGCGGCGGGTTTTGTAATGACCCGATCCCAGATCCAAGACTAAGAGAGATTAGAAGTCTAATTAGCCTAACTAATTAGACTTAATCTCACAAGTGACTTAGACTAATGACCGATAGGACCTTGACCATAGGAGGTTCGACCGACCCGAGAAATTTACATGAGTCGTGGAACTAACCTGTCAGAGCACAAATAATTAGATATTAAATAGGTGATTAATTTATTTTTAATTCAATGAATTTTATAAATTAATTTTAAACGTTCGCTTCAAATTCATCGACAAATGCCCTTTAATAGAGCCCACATACGTGGTCTATCGAAAAATATATGATTCAAATCTCCGTTTTGCCCCCGCTGCTGAAACTATTCACAATCCGACCCGTTGAAAATCTATAAATAGAACACTTAGAATTTTTC
>JAUPMG010116532.1:0-11869 GCA_031762675.1 Pachysandra terminalis | reverse complement strand
TTCGAAGTCATAATGTCGTGAGTAGTATTTTGTTAAGGGAATATTTCCTGACATACAATCACTCTTCGAAGACTCTGCTCTTGAAGTAGTTTTTATTTAATATAGGGGGAAATAAACATTAGACTTTCAGGAATAGAGAGCTAGAAAGATAAGTCCTATCAAGATTCTCGAAGAGCATGAACTTTTGAAAAGCTTGTAGCATTAAAGGACCTGAATCAATACAGAACAATAGCATATCATCATTTTTATAACGTCATGATCATTAACTTAACCGAACGTTGTGAAAGCATTTATTGAGACGTTACATATTGAATTAGACGTTTTGGATATTGAATATTCAAATCAAAAGGCTTGTTTAGCCAAACGTTTTCAATCTGTTCATGAAACGTTGCAAACGGTTAGAGAGAATGAATCTGAGGCTATAAAAGGAGGCTGAGGCATCAGAAAAAGAGGATCAGAGGATCTGAATATTGGACATTCCCTGAGAATTTGCAGAGCATTTGTCTTAAGAATCCTCTTTTCTAAAATCAAGAAATTCTGTGTTGTCTTTTTGTACGTTCCTGACTGATCTTACCCATTTCTCTTTCTGTTTAAACTTCAAAGAATAGGAAAAATTTCACTGGAGCGGTCTTTCTTTGATTTAGGCCTGTAAAAGCAAGTATTTCGAACCTTCGATTGCTCAAACCTCAAAGTAAATTGACATTTTTGATTATTTACCGGTTTGTGCATCACCAGTACCAACCTTTCCTTTAGGGACTTTCACCCACGATGGAATACACCCATACAAGACCTTTCCTTTAGGGACTTTCACCAATTGTGGAATGCACCCTTACCAAGCCTTACCTTTAGGGACTTTCACCCACGGTGGAAGCTCACCCATCCATGTTCTTACCTTTAGGGACTTTCACCCATGGTGGAAGCTCACCTATCCACAATCACAATTTCAAGTTACTCAAACACAAACACAATCCCAATCATGGATACTCATGGTACCCTTATCAAACATACAAGTCAATCATCAAGGTCAACACAAGTCATACAGAAGTCATCCCAAGTCAAAGTTAAGTCTACATTGGATGCTACAAGCACCATTCGACCAATCAAGTCCTACACGACCATTTCTAATCATTTTAATCCTATCTTGAGGTTTTAAGACCATATCTAATCAAGTCCTATAGTATTGGAATGATCCATAAAACTAGTTACCGTAGAAGCGCAAGAATCCCTACGACATTTACCGATTCTTCTAACCGGCTAGCCTAATATCGACATCGATCTGCTCTTGTCTTTTCAAATGTTGTTTGGTCAAAGTCCTCTTCCCTTTGTCTTTTTCTCCCAACCAATCGTCATCGTCTTCACTTCCTTCTTGACCATCGTATCCAACATCTTCTTCATCCTCGCTTTCTTCCTTCTTCTTCTTTTGTTTCTTCCTAGATTCCTTCCTCTCACCAATGTAAACCTCTCTCTTTTCTTCTTCCTCTCTCTTCCTTTTAACCTTTCTGGCTTCCTTCTTCCTACAGAAAGCATTTCTCCTCCTCTCTTCTGTTTCTTCCTTTTCTTTCTTCCCTCTAGGTCTCCTCATTGCCTAGATTTTCTGCAACTCCTAAAGTGAGAACCTACCTTCCCTTCTCTCTTGTTTGGACGTCCAAGGTCTAGAGAGACAATTCGCTCTCCTCATCCTAGCTCCTGGGTTTCCTAATCCAACTAAACTCTATTAGTTAATGATTTAAATTCAAATGAATGTACTTTGAATTTCAAATATTAGTTAATCAATCGTGTGTTTCATTAATTTGGTTTCTTCCTTAATTAACCTTAATAATAAATCTAATTACCTGTTTAAGTCCTAATGGACTTTTAATTGGGTTTTGGGACCAATTCGATTGTGTGAGGGTTCTAGTTCATTAGAAAGTTCATCCCTTTAATTAATTCTCTATTAATTAGATAATTACCCCTTTTTTCCCTAATTTGTTAATTAATCCAATTCTACTTTGTGTCTTTCATTGCATTCCCAGTGTATAATTATTTGATTAATCGAGATTTAATCTTTAATTATTCCAGTTAGATTCGGGGCACTGCACCTTCCATCTCTCACATTTCCAATTTACGACTCCCACGATACTCACACACATTCCATGCGTTCAGCTTTTGAAAATCAGTTCATAAATTACAAATAATTCCCATAATACATTCCAATCACACTTAAACCCCCAAAATAGATGTTTTTGTTCTAGACCAACCCCTTACTCTAATTAGCTTATATT
The DNA here is from genome assembly GCA_031762675.1 of Pachysandra terminalis. Lineage (NCBI taxonomy): Eukaryota > Viridiplantae > Streptophyta > Magnoliopsida > Buxales > Buxaceae > Pachysandra > Pachysandra terminalis. The sequence goes on along the minus strand of JAUPMG010116532.1, from coordinate 9,608 downwards.
TTAACACTAATTTAATTTATGAAAAATAACCAATAATTATGATTACTTCTAATGTCTACTAATTCAAGTTTCTATATTAATTCAAAGCATAATACCATTAAATTAAGTTTGAATTTCATTCGTTCTTATTTAATTCATTTAATTGATCTCAATTTAGTTATTATATTTATTTCCGGGTTAGGGTCACTGCATGCTAAAAGCAAACTAGTGCATAAAAGTCAATAAGTTGTACTGCAAATTCTAGATAATTCCTAATCCACGCTCTTGTTAAAAACAATAGCCTTGTCTTAAGTTGGTCCTTCTCCTTGATCACTAAAAGCCACAGTTTCTCCATCTATAGTTCCTAAAATATGGATGCTCGAAAGCGTAAGCTACACTTAGCTTAGTAAATAAAGAGATATAAATGACATTTGGATTGAAGTAGGGTCAATGCCACTCTTCAATGGTACCCATAGATAAAACATAAAATCAGAAACATATGTATATGATGGTATGATGTGCCAAATTAATGCAATATGAATGATTGTTCAATTTTAATGTAAGCAATGCATGCTGTGCACCTAAACAGATATAATCACCAAGTGCGATCTAATACAATCATATGAAATGAAATATGCATGCTATTTGGCATTTGAGTAGTGTATGCCCCACATTAGATCAAATCTTATATCCAAGAATGTTCCGCTAATGTGAATTCATCCGTCAAAACATGGCAGCGTGATAACAGATTATTCTACATGCACATCATAGTTCTAAGGGACCTAGACCTAGAGGGCACAATCCCCTCACATTATTTTCGATCACGGGAACATATTCAAGGCTTCACTAATGTGAACGATCCCTAGTGAGCCATACATTTCCTGAACTACTAACATAATTATCACTCGGCATCCGTTACGTATAATACATATAAGAAAATGAAAAATTGGTCTATGGGGTACCAAATCCCTCAACACATAAATTAGTCTTTCCGAGACTTCCTCACAATATTATAATTCTCAGATCATAACATCACTCATTATAACCATAAAACTCCAGGTGTATGAAGATATGGTGGTCAAGTCAAGCATTAGAACCGATGCTAGGTCACTTTTCAAAATAGGCCATGCAGTGCAAGTGAATTTGTTCACATTAACTAAGAAATAAATTTTGTGTACATGTGCAGATATTAAATATGATATAAAACATGTCCATAATGAGTTTAGATTCAAAATCATTTCCAATCAAACTTTCACCCGTTGGTTTACATAGAAAATCCTCCAAATAAAAGCACATATGCAAAATATTCATAATTTAGCAAAACTAACATCATAGCTGATCTAATTAGACTAAATATAGCATGAATGTGAAATTTCAAATCAATCAGAATACTTTAAAAAATTTTGGTCGACCTATGGTCCACCTATACTCCACCGATGCCCGTCTGTCGACTGATGGTGGTCATCGGCTGCTTGTCTAGAAAACATAAACTTACCCCTGTGGGCATCGGTTGACCTGTCAGTCAACCGATCCTAGTCGGTTACTTGGCCAGGGACCAAGAGACCAACTAAAGCCAAAAGATGATGGTCGGATGACCGACAGTCGACTGATCAACCTAGAACCGATGGTCGACCGATGGTTGACTGATGGCTCAGAAAAATCCAGATTTTCACAATTTTGATTTCAACTTACCTAATTTAGCAAAAGTTTATTTAAACAGACATGTAAAAATACAATTTCGAATAAAACCCAATACTCATTTCAAAAAGATACCTACTTAAATTACCTTATGAAATCTATGGTGTAAAAACCCAAAAGTTACTATTTTTATCATGTTCTTCATAAAAATATATAATTTTTAAAATCATGCTATGTCATACTCAAAGAATATGACATAGACACACAGTTCATATCGAAAATATAATTTAAACTGAATACTTACCTTGCACTCGAATTGGTGTTGAGATGAACACCTTCTTCTTCCTTTGCTTCTGCAATTCCTCTCCTTGCTGCTCCAAAAATCCTTATCTCTTCCTTTTCAATAATGAATTCCAATGTCCACTTCCTAGTGTTTATATAGAAGCTCTATAGTGTCCTACTCATTTTAGGAGTTGTTCTTAGTCTAGTATTATGTGTTAATTTCGAGCCTTTAGATGAGACTAGTTAAATCCTAACCCCTAGATTCAAGTGTCCTAGTTCTAGGTTGATTTTTCTTTTGACTTAATATTATCTTAATCCTATTTAGATTTAAACTTTTCTCTTTTAATTCCTAATCTTTAGTTAAATTGCTCCTGCGAAATCCCAGCCACACATCTTGACTTATGAGATTATGATAGTGTGTGTTGCACTTAGTTTCCTACTGTACAACCCACCAAACCCATTGAGTCAAAGTTAAGCATGTAGCTAACTTCAAAATTTTTAATTAACCCCTATATTTTGGTAAATAACATATTAACCCCTATAATTGTTTGGATTATTACAATTTACCCCCCTTAAGAAACTTTTATCCTCGAAATTCGCTTACTTTCATTCAAATAGTTGTGGGTACTTTTGTTGAATATCCGCTTCAAATTCCCATGATGCATCAGATGTTCTGTGATTACTCCATAAAATGTTCACCATCGGTATTACCTTGTTACATAAAACTTGTTCTTTCCGGTCAAGAATCTCTACATGATGTTCTTCATAAGTAGCATTGTCCTTGATTGTGATTGCTTGCCAATCAATCACACTTGTAGGATCCGGATGGTATTTCCTTAACATAGAGATATAGAATACATCATGCACTAGGTCTAGATTAGACAGTGGCAATAATATGTAAGCCATTTTTCATATCATTTTAGAAATCTCAAAAGGTCCAATGAACCTTGGTGCTAACTTCCCCTTCTTTCCAAATCTGAATACCCCTTTGGTTGGTGAAATCTTAAGAAATACCCCATCTCCTACCATGAATTCTAGATTCCTCCTCCTTAAATTAACATATTTCTTTTATCGGTGTTGAGCAGTAGTGAGTCTTTCTCTTATGAGCTTGAACTTCTCCGTTGTTTCAGCAATTATTTCTGGTCATAAGGGAATGTATACATTCTCCTCATTCCAGCACAATGGAGATCTACAAGGTCTCCCATACAAAGCTTTGAATGGTGCCATGCCAATGTTGGTTTGGTAACTGTTGTTGTATGAGAATTCCACAAGTGCTAAGTGGTCTTCCCTACTCCCTTTGAACTCCAGGATGCATGATCACATTAGATCTTCAAGTATTTGGTTCACCCACTCCGTTTGTCCATCTGTTTGAGGGTGGAATGCAGTGCTAAAGTTCAGTTGAGTACCTAATGCCTTATGCAAACTCCCCTAAAACTTCGATGTGAATGGTCCCCTCGATCTGTAATGATTGTGATAGGTACTCCGTGTCATTGGATGATTTCCTTCACGTAGAGCTTTGCCAAGTCGTCTATATTCATTGTAGTCCTTGCTACTATAAAGTGTGCATATTTGGTCAATCTTTCCACTATCATCCAAATCATGTTGTGATTATTGCGGGTATTCGATAGTCCCGTAACGAAGTTCATTGAGATGTGTTCCCACTTTCATTCTCCAATTGGTAAAGTTTAGAGTGTTCCTGCTGCCTTTTGGTGTTCAGCCTTTACTTGTTGGCAAACCACGCACTTCTTCACAAACTCTTCAGTGTCGACTTTCGTCCTTTTCCACCAATAATTCCTCCCTATGTCATAGTACATCTTTGCTCTTCCGAGGTGGATAGAGTAATGAGAATGGTGTGCTTCCTCTAGAATTTCCCTTTTGAGTTCCTCATCGTGAGGTACTCAAAGTCTTCCTTTTAGCCTTATGCTCTTTGGCCCATTCTGATTTTTAAGTATCGTTGGCTAAGTCTTGCATTGTAGTGACCCAGAACCTAATAATTTAATAAACTAATTAAATTCAATGCTAGAAGATACTAATAGTCTAAAAATATAAATTTGGTCAATAAAGATTGTAAGGATGCTTTTAATCCACTAAGAAACCTTGAGACTGACAAAATTGAGAAACAAGAAACTAGAACTAGAACACATTAGAAATAAGGAGCAAGGTATAAATTAGAGAGTATGGGAGAGAATTTAAAATATGAACAATTTAGTTGGACTTTAGACTTGATTTGGGTCTAGTCTTTTGGCCCAATAAGAAACTAAAGAAGGATTCCATTTGAGTAAAGATGATTAATAATAGTAACTAAATATAGTAATTAGTAACAGTAATGTGGTGGGAAAGTTAACTAAAAGAGATTAGAACTAAGATGGCAGTAGATGTGTGAGAAGGAAGTTAGTTCCTATCCTAAGAAGGAGATTCAAATTTGAATTTGAATTGAAGTGAGAGGAGGTTAAGGATTCGACAGAAAGAGGGGGGGAGGAACCCATACGTGTAGGAGAGAGTGGGAGAAGAACAGGAAAGGAAGAAGAAATTCAGATTTGGAAGAGAGAAAATAATTGAGGAGAATAAGTTTGAAGAAGTAAAAGAAGAAAAGAAGAAGGATCACTCCAAAGATGTGGGAGAAGAAACAAAATCTATAGAATAATGGGTAACTTATATGATTTGGTGAACTTTTAGGAGATTTGGGCTTGGGCCCCATAAGATGAGTCGAACTGGACCTTGGGCTGGTCGTTTGGCCCATGTAGTGGAGGTAAAGACCCTTTAATAAATTCAATCAATTTGATGTCGGCATTGTGTAGAGGGAAAGCTTCCCACTAACACACCCGCATTCCTAATAGGGTCGTGTGTGAGAAAAATTACCATCTTAGAAGTGCACGAACAAAAGAGAAAGGAGGGAAGAGAAGATTTTTGGATTTGCTGAAGAAGGAAAAAGGAGAAAGAAGGAAAGGAGAAGGAATAATAAAGTAAGAAGGAAGGAGAAATGCTAAGGAAAGAGAAGGCTTAAGAAAAGGGTGATTTCGTTGCTAGAGATTTGCAGAAAAAGGCTTGGAAAGAGGTAGGGATCTTTTGGAGTTTCTTACGGTAGTTGTTTTCGTAAAATTATAATGATTCTCTAGGAATAAGCATCTAGATCTTGTAATCTTGCATGTTGATGTGAGATGAATTTGGTTTGATGTGTGATCACCTTGATTATATTTAATTTTATCCTTTAACATGATGATGTGAATTACATGCTTTGAATCATGAAGATTAAGTTTAATTTCACATGTATATCTTAGATTGAATCTTAGGTTTTGCTTGTATTGTAATGACTTGATGTTTGGTAGCGTAAAACTATATTTTGTATCTTTAAAAGTGTGAAATTTCAATGGTAAAAGATTGGGCACGAAGCCCTATGAAAACATAAAATTCTGGGCTGATTTAGACTCTCGGCAGGTAGCTTGGCAGCTACTGAGCCACCTGCCGAGAATGTTGAACTCTTTACCCCATCTATCGGAGCTCGGCAGCTATCGAACCATCTACCGAGCCCCAATTGAGGTGATGTTTGGAGGGCACTTTGATTTCAGTGATATTAAGTTGTGTGTGGTTTTGGTTTTTGTGTAAAATGAGTGTATGAGATTTTGTGCAACTAAATGTGCTACTTTCTCTAGTTTACAGTATGCCATGACTAAGGTATGCTATGAGGTTTGATAAAGTTTCTAAGGTGTCTTAACATGTTATAAAAGTATGTTGAATGATGCTAGAATGAGTGAAAGTCTATGCATGATAATTATTTCAAATGTGATATGTGTGGGTTCCATGTAAGCCTATGAACTGTGAAATATGACATGACGTGGGATATAACATGAACTGTGATATGTGACTTGAATTGTGATGAATAATATGAATTATGTTGTATTGATAGTGACTCTAGATGAGTTCACTGTGTGATTGTGTGGAGGTGGCTTTCTACCATCCCCAAAAAGGAAAGAGGGTGGTTTGTACCTTGGGTATCATCCCCTAAAAGAAATAGGGTACTCTTGAGATAAGAGGGACCGCGTGTAAGAGCCTAAATAATCACCCATATTAATTAAATTAGAACTCAGGTTAAAATGGTGACCTAGTAAACAAACCTCACTAATAGGTAGGAATTAATACTCATTAGATCCTTAATCACATAAAACTCACTAAGAACACCCCTAGGCCTAGGATAGATTTAGTAAACTAATTGAATATAGGGAGCTAGATTAATTAGAAAACAGTGACTTTAGCAATTAAATGGAAAATAAAATGGTAGGGCAAGATAATAATTATATCTAGCAACTTTGGAGACTCACCACAGACCCATAAGGAAAACCCCTCTATCAGTAGTTGAATTGGTGACCTGTTGGAAAGAATAGAACCTGAAACCACATATTACCCCTACAGCAGTTCCTATTCACACCCTTGCCATTAGGGCCTATAAATAGAACCTTAGTCTCATAACATCATTCCTTTTCTCTTCTCTTTCTCTTGGAGCTCTTGGAGATGAAGGGACAACACTGGAAACCTCAGAGACACGATGGAGCAACCTCGATGCACCCTGTCAACACCCCAAGTTCAGTATTCCTTCCTTGATTTTGTAATTGCTTATGTTTTGGCATTATGACCAAGTGGTAAGGCTTGTTTGTTGAGTTCCCACCTCCCCTTTGGATGTATTGAATGATTTCTATGCTTAGGATGCATCTTAAACCTCAGGACCCTCCACATGAACTGAATTCTAGAAAACCCAAATCCCTACGGTTTGGAAAGTAGAGAGAACACCATAAATCCACATTTAAACCAATATTATGAGCCTACAAAGCATAACCGAATCCTCCGAGTAAAATTTCACCCAGAATGGACCTCTCCCGTGATTCGACAACATTTTGGCGCGCCGAAGAGTCCGTCGAATCTCAGGGTCATTTCAGGATCAATGGAATTGTTGCCGAGACCCTGTTCGGCGAGCCAAACACCTCATCGAACCCATATTTTGGAGTTGAACCAGAGTCACTTTTGGTCTATCGAGACTCATTTGAACCAGTTCCCAAGGTGCCAATCCACTTGGCACACTTTTACCATTTTCGACGATTCGGGAGGCCGTCGAGGATCCGCCGAGCGTCTCCTCTAGTCTGATGTAAGAGATTTGGTTATTGGCACGCGTAGAATGACCTACCTCACATGTTTGACATGTTTTCAGAGCTAGTAGACGTACCATTCAAAATATGATCCCCCCAATCCGAATGTTAGCCTTTCTAGATTTGGCCAGTCGATAGGAGATTTTATGTAAGTGACCCCAAGACCCCTCCTTGAGCTGTCTACCATCATTTTATACATCTTCGGGTATTGAAGTTAGCGGTTGTAATGTGTTAGCCCTCATTTTGTATGGAAATATTCATATTGCCTTACTTCTTGCATGATTTGCAAATGTGAACTGTCAGATAAGGATTTATATACCACAAGTGCATTGTTGTGATGAATGGTGTATGTTTAGGAGTTAATTATGCCCATTGTGTAATTTGGGGCATGTAAGTACTCTATTTGGATTGTCTCATGTTTATACTCGGTTTATGCTCATCTTACCTTCCTATTTGACTTGATAACTATAGATTGATTATATGTAGTTTTGTGTACTATGGTACCTTATAGAGTAGAATTATGGGATTGTGCCCATGTGATTGCTTGTTTGAATATATGCATGTGACTCATTGTGTGAATGCATTAATTTAAGGATTTGAATGTTATGAGATGCATATGGACCAACTTATTGTAAGAGCTCTGTCTAACACCCCATGCAATACCTTGGCTTAGACTGTCATATGAGATGACTAGACTTGTTGGCCTTGTTATCCTATGAGAGGACCTTGATGTTTTCACCCAAGCTGAGAGATAACCCTTTGGGGTATTCCTCTGCAGACTTCTAGTAAGGTGATTTCCCAAGGATCAGCACATTAGTGAGGCTTAGAGAAGAGTGAATCACAATTATACCTACTGTTGGAATGTGAATAAGTATGATTCCCTGAGGGTCTACTCACATTGGTGAAAACCTCGGAGTTTTACCCCTGATCAAAAATAAGTAAGGGGATTGTGCCTCCTTGGTTGAAAACCCATAAAACTATGTTTTACACATAGAATAATCCTATCCCTCAGCCATGAATACTAGGATGAAGTCACATTGGTGGGACATCCTGGATAGTCGCATTGGGATTATTGGGGAACTTACATTATTTCACTTGTCCCACTACAAAAAAGTTGTTTTTACAAGTGTCATTTACCGGTGGTTTAACAAAAACCGCCGTCTAATGTTGTTATCTCGGTGGTTTTTATTAGACCGCCGAGAAACCCCTTTAGCGCACAGAAAACCTTGTGGTGTGGCATAATTCTCGGGAGAAAGTAACCATTCCTCGGCGGTTTTATTTAATCTGCCGAGAAATGGTTAATATAGATCGGTGGTTTTTATAAACCGCTGAGAAAGGGTTTATATATCTCGGCGATTTTTAATGAACCGCCGAGACCGGTCTGGTCAATAGTCGATGGTCTAAATAAGACCATCGATATAGGGTTCATGGTCGGCGGTTTTTAAAGAACCACCGACATTGTTTTTTTCTTTACCCCCTGACAATCCCCCTTTTTTTCCCCTTCTCTTTCCCGCTTATGCCTTCTCAACCTTCTCCGTTGCCATCGCCTTCTCCGTTGCCGTTGTCGTTCGTCGTCAGCGCCGTTGTTTTCAATCCTTCATTGATTCATCTCTTTGCAAAACCTAATCGAACCCTCTAATCTTCTTGTCCGTCCTTTACAAATCCAGAGAAATCAGCAAAATCCTAGCCAAAAACCCAGATTCGAAAACCTCCTTTATTCCTCTTTTTTTATTCTACAAACCCCTAACCTAAACCTGTAAAACCCTATATCAGAACCCCAAAAATCTAATTTGTCGCAGTCTGATTGCAAGGGATCGTCTGAACGGTATTCAATAGGTTAAAACACTTTTTTTTGTTTGTTTGATCAGTTTGTTTTCACTAGCAGCCTGATTTTTAGGTTTATGAGGTGTAATCCATCAAAATCCAAATGCTCTTTTTTTTATCAGTTCATTTTCACTAGCAAGGGATCATTTATTCTTTCTTTTCCATCACTTCTGTTCTTGACAATGACTAAACACAAAACCATCAACAAAAAAAATTACTTCTTAGTCTGCACAAGTATAGACTATTTGGACCACAGGTTCCACAATTGAATGTGAAAGAGCAAATAAGAATTTAACGGATTCATTGTTCTATTTTTTTCTTCTACTAACAGATTCATTGTTCTTGTTCAATTGAATTATGAAAAATTTACATCTCTCCTTACTGAATTTATTTTTTGTTTTCTAGGCTTTTTTTAGGGTCTTAAATGTGAATCTATCATTCAATCCTTTTGAATTCATTGCTATGCTAATTATGCATTTTGATCGATTTGGCTTAAACCGAACAAATGAGAAGTTTATATTAGTGTGACATCTCAAGTTTCCGGCATATCGAAAGTTTATATGAGAATGATATCTGACGTTTAAAAGGGTATATCACCTGCTTGAAAGAATTACTCAAAGGATTATCACCTATTTTTTGCTCCGTCCCGTCCCACAAATATCGGCTTTTAGAGTATTGGAGAAACCAGTGGGGTGGGTGTGGGGGTAGTATGGGGTGGGGAGGGGGGTGGTGGAGGCTGGTGCTGTTGCA
>JAUPMG010116521.1:0-11869 GCA_031762675.1 Pachysandra terminalis | reverse complement strand
ATGAGTGTACAATACTCAAGGTCCAGCCGACCTTATGAATCAACTATGATCCATAACTCATTTCATAGGCCTTTCAACCTATAGGACTAGGCAACCTCTTATTTTCCACCTACCGGGTACACTTAACATCTCACATGAACATAGTATGAATGCACTCCCCTATGAGATACGGATGATAGATCTCCTTAGAAGCTATTCACGCGCTCATACATGGGAAAAATCCACTAGGACCCATCCTACACATCCCTATGATGCAAGGAACAGTTTTAAACATAATTAGGATTCATCATCTCTTTCCCTAAGTGGAGACCAATTGAGGAGTATATCCAATTGGTTAGCACATGCTAAAGGCAACAAGTAGGTTTTAGTCATTTTGGGTACGCAACCCTAGTCCTCACTTGATCCCAATACGAAACACTATTAAGTCCGAACCAACTGACATCCAAACCCTCACCTTGTCCCAAAAATAGGTCTTTGTCGGCTGGTTGGTCGGCGGACCGAGCACCTGCGAAGAAGTTCATTATATCAATCTCAGTCACTATCGGCAGTTTGGTCGGTGGACCGAGCACCTACAGATGAATCTAAGTCTGCAATTCAACGTCCCTGTTGATGGGATGGTCAGCGGACCGACTATTCACAGACGAATCCTGTCGGTGATTTGGTCGGTGGACCGACCACCTGTCGACGCAATCCATTTGTTCACTTCTAGTCCCTGTCAGTGGGTTGGTCGGCGGACCGACGACCTACCAACGAAATTCAATATTCATTGTACGTTCCTGTCGGCGGGTTGGTCGGCGGACCGACGACCCACCGACAGATCCACTATGTCACTCTAATTCCCTGTCGGCGAACTGAGCACCTGCCGACGAATCTAAGTATGCAATTCAACATCCCTGTCGGTGGGTTGGTCGTCGGACAGACTACTCACACCTACGAATCCTATCGGCGGTCGGTTTGGTATGCGGACCGACCACCTGCCGACGCAATCCATTTGTTCACTTCTAAGTCCCTATCAGTGGGTTGGTCGGCGGGCCGACGACCTACCGACGAAATCCAATATTCGTTTGAAGTTCTTGTCGGCGGGTTAGTTGGCGGACCGACGACCCACCGACAGATCCACTATGTCACTCTAATTCCCTGTCGGCGGGTTGATCGACGGACCGACCACCTACCGACGAAGCCGAATGCTCTGTTTTCTGCTCACCGATGTTTCTCACATAAATTCAACAGACTCTCATGATTTAATTTACATCTAAATCAAATAAACTTTAATCACATTTAATTCATCATAAAACGAATATAAGTATGATACAAAACCTCATGATTCAACCAAATCTAAAACAAGTACGTTAGATCATCATTTACTAACACATGAGGAATTAAATTTTAATAGATTAAATCGTATTTCCAAAAACACAAAGTTCAATCATGCAAACCCAGCAATTATATTTCAATCATGAAAACCAACACAATGCATCATCTATAACAATAAGAATTTGAACCGGATAAGCTACTTACATGGATTCGAATTTGAGTACAAGCTAACGAATGAAAATACTCTTTACTCGCTTACTTTTCCTCTTCTTCTCTTCCTTCCTCTCCTCTTCTTCACTGTAACAATACTAGATTTAGACTTTTCCTTCTCACTCTCAGTTTCTCTCTCAAATTCTCAGTTTCTCTTCATTCTCTCTCACTATCTCAGTCCTTTAAATTCTCAGACACAAGATTGATGGGAGAACCCACGTATGGGAGGTTAGAGGTGTAGGGAGCTGTCTCCCTAACTTCCCTCCTATGCACCCCTCAATCTATGCCACATCACCAAGACCAAGCCAACATTGCCACAACACCAAGACCTTTTCAAACACACGTTGGTGCGTTACAGACTGATCTGTTATTTTGTAATTTCATTAGTTTGCCCCATTGCAAACTAAATTACAACATGACCCCCAAAATAAATAATATGTTATAATTATCCTTTAACATCACATTATGTAATATTACATAAGCACAAAACAATAATCACCAAAATAATTAATTAAATAAAGAGAAAAATCTTGTTAATGATTTTCGGTCACTGCACCTTTCCCTTTCTCTTCTTTCTCATGAATTGAATAACTTCTTGGACGACAATAATGTTGTCCGAGCTGTGCCTCCCTGGAATAAAACTGTATTGGGGGGTCAGCTCGTTAAGGTAGGGTCTCAGTCTAGTAACAAGAAGTTTTGTCACTATTTTGTAAACTGTATTGCAGACACTTATAGGCCTGAACTTGTTAATGGTTTCAGGGGTGTTGACCTTAGGGATAAGGACAATTAGGGTCTTATTTAAATCAACAGGCAAGTTTCCCGTATTAAAAATTTCAGTGATAACTGCACAAACTGTACCGACTTCCTCCCAACAGTTTTCAAAGAAATATGCATGCAGACCGTCCTGTCCCGAAGATTAGTTGGGTGAAAGGACCAAACAATTTGTCTAACCTCCTCATCGGTGACAGGCCTCATTAATGAAAGTCTGGTAACTTCACTTGGGGATTTGGGCAAGACGAACTTCTGATTTTTGGCAGAAAGCTCTTGACTCGTTTGAAAGGCTGAATAGAAGTTGAGAGCCTTTGCCTTAATGGTTTCTTGGTCAAAGCACCACTCCCCGTTGTCCATTTTAAGCCATTAAGTCTATTTTTTCTCTGAAGAGCCTGGTAATATAGAAAAATTTTGTATTTCTATCCCCAAATTTAAGCCATTTAACTCTAGACTTTATCTGCCACAAGTCTTCTTCTTGAACTATAATATAATTGTATTCATGGATAAGTTTCTTTTCTAGATCCAAGAGGAAGCGGTTTGGGGCGGCCTCAAGGGCTTTTTGGGCCCCAGTCAGTCTTGCAAGGATCCTTTTCTTCTTGTGAAAGATGTTGCCGAAATGATTTCGGGTCCACTCTTTCACATCCTCGTAGAAGTTATGAATGTTCTTAGATATATAGGAGAGTTGGTAGGGTCAACGTGATTCCAAGAGTTTCTAAACCATGTGCATGAAGGTTGGATCTCTAAACCAATCTATCTCAAGTCGAAAAGGTCGCTTGCACATGAAGGTTGGATCTCTAAACCAAGCTATCTCAAGTCGAAAAGGTCGCTTGCACATGAAGGTTGGATCTCTAAACCAAGCTATCTCAAGTCGAAAAGGTCGCTTACCTCTCGGTGGTGGAGGAAAGACGTCAAAGTCAAGGACTGGGCAATGGTCAAAGTGGGTGCGTGGCAAATGTTGGACAGTAGCTTCAGGGAAACGCTCCCTCCACTCCGGGGTAATGAATACACGATCAAGGCGCTTACGGATGTTCCCCAGGCTATCCTGCATGTTGTTACAAGTGTAGATGGGCCAGAGAAACCCGTGTCCGTCAGGTTGCAGTTGTTGATGCAGTTCTGGAAATCCCCGTAGACGGAGCTCTCTCCACTACGGCTGCCTTTTTTGTCGCCAACTGAGAGAGTAGCTTTAAAGTCGCCAAGAACAGCCCAAGGAAGAGCTTGTGGGATGTGATCCTTAACAGTATTGAGTTCTTCCCACAAGGATCTTCTGGTTTGGGCGTTAGGGGTGCCATAAATAGCCGATACGAACCAATCCTTGTCTGCTGCTCCAATTCGTATGGATCCATGGATACCTTGAGAAGAATTAGCATATATGTCGATATGGACGTCTTCATCACAGGCCGTCTTCATCACAGGCCGCCCAAGAAGCTCCTAGTTTCAACCGTGAAGGATTTGGAGAAGCCTATCTTTCTGATCATTTCGTCTTTTCAGCGTTCGCTTATACGAGGTTCCACAATAACCAAAATCGACGGATTATGTTGACGAATAAGGTCTTTAACTGTCATCAAGAAGATTTGGCTGATGGATAAGGTTTTTAATTAGCAACTTAACATTAAAACACTATAACTGTAAATTCTTTATAATTTAAAATTTTTAGTCAAAATTATAACTTAAATTACAAATAAATTTTATTCACTTGAAAATGGAGCACAGCTGTGCACCACTCTCTCATTTCTTCTAAACCTCTCAACGGTTTGCTTGTTTGGTATTCGTCCTCCACGATTGAAATCTGGGCAGAAGAATATATGATGTGCGATGGGGCTGTCTTCTTTTCGCCAAGAAAAAAACAAGTAGATTTGGAAATACTCCTTAGTAGATGATAGACCGTGAATTTCCTTTCTCTCTCTCTCTCTCTCAAATCCGAGGTACAAAAGTCTAAGTTGTATCGAGTACAATGGGGAAGGGTCAATTTATGAGAAACTCGTCGCTTTGATGTTGTCACACAGTAAATCAAAAATTCTAAATTCTGAAATTTTAGACTTAATTTGTAACTCTCACTCCATATCTTCATGGGAGTGACAAACGAAAATCAAAACGTAAGCGGAAGAATTAACTGTTTTAGTAAGATATAAGTAACTGAAATAAATGAACTAACCTATTACAAGATTAATACAAACGGAATCTAATCTAGTACAATTCTACAATTAGATCCAGGTTATCTATTCCCTTTGCCAGGCTCTCTCTTCATGACCAAGCTCCAAGACCTAAAAAATATAAATCAACATACATAAGCTGAAAAGCTCGAATGAGTAATCATTCAATGCAAGTATTTACTCATACCCCAACATTATGAGAAAAACACAGATAATATATAACTGATGTAATAATGATAGCATATGTGCATAATGAAGATAAAGAAAGTAATGTAAACAAATCAATGTATTGTTATCTCCCAACCTCACTTGGTACTAAATCAAAAGTCTGTCACAATGTATGCATGCCAAATTCTATATGATGATTAGGTCTAGTGTGTAATACACTAAGCACTCAAAATGATATCAACAAGGAATATGCAGGTGCTCAGTGCAAGTGTAAAGGGGGGTGTTGTATGACATGTAAAATATTGTAAGTTCCCACACGATCCAATACGACTATCCTAGATGTCCCACTAATGTGACTTCATTCCCGTATTCACGGCTAAGGGATAGGATTATTCTATGTGTACAACATAGTTTTAAAGGCTTTCACCCTAGGAGGCACAACCTCCCACTTATATTTGATCATGGGTAATACACCAGAGTTTTCACCAACGTGAGTAGTCCCTCAGGGAATCATACATATTTACATCCTACAAAAGAATAAGAATCATGCTTCAGTTATTGGGCATCACATTGTGAACTTCCCTCACTTTGCATCTTTCCACAAGTCTGTTGGGATCATCACATAGGACATATCCCTCACCTTGAGAGCTAACAACATCTCACCACAAGTCTGCGAGGCATACCAACACGAGGGCTCTCTCTCAGCTTTGGCGGAAATAACAAGGTCCTCTCATAGGACAACATGGTTAAATAAGTCAATCATCTCATCTGACAGTCTAAACCCAAAGGTATTACATGGGGTATTAGACTAGGCTATCACAGCCGAAAAGTCCATATGCAACTCATCATACTCAATTCATTAAATTAATGCAACACACAATGCATCATAGACATATATTCAATTCATCAAACACAATGACACAATCCCATGATTCTACTCTACAAGGCACAGAAATGCACAAACAGTGCATACAATTCATAAGCCGGGCAAGTCCTTAGGTATGATAGGTCACAACAATCGAGCAAGTCCACTAACTCCAAAAGTGTGTTGAAACACTAGGGTAAGGGTACTACAGATATCCAAGGTCAAAACCCAAATAGAAGGGCAAGTATGGGATCTTGGCGAGGTCTCAGCGAGGTGCTCGACGAACCGAGAAGGGTTCAGCGGAGTCATCGGTGCGCCAAAAAGTTCTCCGCGACAACTCTAGAACCTGAAAATGGGCCTTTGAGACTCAGCAAGGTAGTTCGACGAACCCAAAAGGGTCGCCGAAATGCTCGATGGTCTTTTCGGCGAACCGAGGAGGTCGCCAAAGCTCAGGCCAGGTATGTTCAATGTGCCAAGGAAGTCTCGACGGGGTCTTCGATAAGCCGAGGAGGTCGCAGAAGTGTCTTGGTGGGGTAACATGGCGAACCGAGAAGGTCGCCGAAGCACGGGTTCGGGCGAATCCGAAGTGATATCTGGGCAGGATTTCACCCAAAGTTGCTAAACACCAAAAAGGGACTTCGAAATAGTTTCTAGGCTAAGGAGAATTTGTCTACATGGAGATTCACTAAGTCTCAATGAATCCAAACCCTAGAAATGCAAATCCACAAATTCGGGTAGCATAAGTCGTTTACAAGGGACAGGTTCTCAATAACATGGGCTTTGATCCTTAAATTATGAAATCAAACAACAATTCTCATGGGAGGAGGAAGAACACAACCAAATATGATCTTCCCCATGACCATAATATCAAAACATGAATAAATACTCAAGACATTGAAAGAATACTCAACTTGGGTGTGCCGGTCGCATCGGAGTTACTTCACCATGCAGGGTTGCCTCCGAGGTCAATCCGCTGCGCATCCGGGGATTTGGGATTTCTCCCAATCTTCTTCTCCAAGAGAAAAGGGAGTTGAGAATGAGAGAATGAGAGAAAATGAGAGTTTAAAGGGTTTAAGGTTCTATTTATAGGTTAAGGGCAAACTTGTAAATTAAGTTAGCCATAAGGGCAAAACCGGGTTTCTAGTTCTATAATTTCCAACTAACCACCTAATTAATTTCTAATTGTGTGATTATGTTTAGGGGTCTCAAATGAATCTTCCAAGCTGTCTAAACTGATTATTATCTTGCTAATTGATTTTATTTTCTATTTATCAGCTAAGTCTAGTTATCTGACCTGTATTACATAAGTCTATCTGGTTAACCTAATCAGTTTTAGTTGACTTAAGGAATTCTAAAATATTTTATAAGATTATAGATCCTATGAGTTTTAATCTTAAATTATTGATGAGATTAAATTACTAATCTATCAAATTATAATTTTACCCTTAAAGCATCAAATTGTAGTTTTAGGTTTTATTCAGGCCGTTACATTCACCCCCTATGAACTAGTAGGGGATGAAATGAACATGTTTATGGGTAATGCCTCATCCGCCAAATTAATTGGGAAAGGTTCTGGTGCTGACGTTTTCCTCTGGAAAGATTGTTCTTCTCAGAGAAGTCTTGCATGTCCCTGACATCAGGAAGAATCTTGTCTAAGGAGCTTTGTTAAGTAAGCATGGTTTCAAAATGGTTTTTGAGTCAGAAAAATTTCTTTTGACTAAAAACAGTGTTTTTGTTGGAAATGAATGCGCTATATCTGGTATGTTTAAGATCAATGCAATAAATTCAATAGCTGTTGCTTATATTGCCGAGTCTGTTGATCTTTGGCAAGGAAGATTGGACCATGTAAATTACAACTCAAATAAGAACATGGCCAAGATGGGATTGATTATGAACCCATCTAGTGAACATACTAAAAAGTGTGATGCATATAGTAAATGCAAAATCACTAGAAAATCGTTCAAAGAAGTTGAAATATCATCTAAACTCCTAGAATTGATTCATAGTGATGTTTGCGAATGACAGATGTGCTAGAAAGAGGTTGAAAGAATTACTTCGTCACTTTTATAGACGATGCATCCAGGTATACATATATCTATCTACTTCGAACAAAAGATGAAACTTTTGACAGGTTCAAAGAATACAAATCCGAAGTAGAAAATTTTCATGAAACCAAGATCAAGACTTTTCGCTCGGATAAAGGGGGAGAGTATCAAGATGCAGATCTTATCAAGTTTTGTGAACAAAATGGGATTCATCGTGAAACATCTGCCCTTAACACACCTGAATAAAATGGCATAGTTGAAAGGAAGAACCGAACTTTTACTGAAATTGTTAGTACTATGCTAGTAAGTTCAGGTGCACCTGTTTATTTATGGGGAGAAGCTCTAATGTCTGCTTGTCACATTCTTAATAGGTTACCTCAAAGGAAAATGAATGTCACACCGTATGAGGTATGGAAAGGAAGAAAGCCAAACCTTAGTTATTTTAGAGTTTGGGGAATTCTGGCTCAAGTTAAACTCCCTAATGTAGACAATCCTAAGGTTGAACCTAGAGGCACCGATTGTGTCTTAATTGATTATTCAATAACAAACAAGGCCTATAGGTTTCTAGATCTAGAAACCCCTATGCCCCACTCTATAGTTGAATCAACCAATGCTGATTTCTTTGAACATATTTTTCCATTGAAAAAGGAACAGGAATTAGTGGGGTAAGTAACAACTTAAGCCAAAACCAAAAAAGAAAGGAATTTGATGTCCCCAAAACTCTTGAACCTAGAAAAAGCAAGAGAACAAAAATTCCTAAAGATCTTGGTCCAGATTTCTATGATAGTGAATGAATAATATGTCTAGTACAACATGATCCTACCAATTATGAAGAAGCAAGGGGTTCTTATGATTCAATTTTTTGGAGAGAAGCAATTGATGATGAAATTCACTTTATCATGCCCAATAATACTTGGTATTAGTTGACCTACCATCTGGATGTAAGCCTATCAAATGCAAGTGGATCTTTAGAAAAAAGTTGAAGCCTGATGGTACTATTGAAAAGTACAAGGCGAGACTTGTTGCTAAAGGATTTAAACAACGTCATGGGTTTGATTATTTTGACACTAATGCCCCTGTGGCGAGAATCTCAATAATTCGTATGATGGTTGCTCTAGAGGCAATCAATAATTTACTTATCCATCAAATGGATGTGAAAACGGCTTTCCTTAATGGAAACCTTGAAGAAGAGATCTATATGGAGCAGCCAGAAGGATTTTTCCTTCCTGCAAATGAAAAGAAAGTATGCAAGTTTCTTAAATCTCTATACAGACTTGAGCAGGTGCCAAAACAATGGCATGATAAATTCAGGAAGGCACTCTTGGCTAATGGATATGAGATAAATGGTGCAGATGTTTGTCTTTACAGCAAGTTTAAAGAGAACTTTGGAGTTATAATTTGCCTATAGAACTCTGGAGTTATAACAGAATGCCAACAGAATTTCACTCGGCATCCGTTATTGTAACAACACGAAAAAACAGAAATAGAAAATTCTTTTTTATACAAGGGTACATTAGTAATTTAATAAGATAAGCTATATCCTTAAATACTTAAATTATAACTATATACTTAACTTAACCTATATTATTATATGAAAACTTTATATAATCATACATTAAAACATATTATATTGTTTAAGGCTTATTTAATTAAGTGTTTGTCTTGGGCTTAATTAAAAGGAATTGGGCTTATAAACCTTAACTGGGCTTAAGTGATTAAGTATCTTAATTTACTAATTAGCTTAATGGGCTTAAGGCCCAAAACCCACAATTTAAACTTAAAACATAACTAATCTCGTTTTTAATAAAATCCTTCTAGAAAACTTGAGTTAGAAAATGATTAGGAATCATAAATAGCTTAAAAATGAAACCTATTAGTTGTATTCGGATTCCACATTAAATAAAATAATTAAAGACTAGTTTAAGTAAGACTACGACACTAAATAAGGATAATATAGATTTTAATTAGAATAGGACTTAGAGATTAATTAAGATAATTAAGGAACTAATCCTAAACTAATAAGGAAACTAGATTAGATAATAAATTAGAACACTTTAATCAATGGTTAAGATTGTGTAGGAACACATTAATCTGATCTACGGGTGGATAAACAATCCTATGCTAAAAAGGACAAGACTAGATACGGTAATCCAATTAAGATTAGGATAACTGAAAATCAATTAAAATCTGATTAGGATTAAAGTAGGATAACACCAATGATTGAATCCTACTAGATCTAGAATCCTTTAATCCAAGGGCAGTAATTAAACTAATCTAATATAAAGGCTATTATTTAAGACATAATCCTAAGCTAAGTGTAACTCTAGATTAACTAGGGGACACATCAAAAAACTATATAAACAATGCATGGGACGTCCAAAACATAAAACTAAATTCTAAGAGATTGATGAGCTAGAAGAGGAAGAAGAACAGTTCAGAATTTGAACTGAGAAGAAGAAGAAGAAGATCCGACGAAGAATAGCCAAGGTAAGTAATTCAATTACTCCTTATTTTTTATTTGAATCTAGGTGTCTAGGCCATATTCAATGAGTATGACATAGCCCAACCTTAAATTCTTTATCTTCTATACTTTTCTACATAAGACCTAAACTGGAACATTTTACAGACATGAACTATCGATTACTGGACCTATGTATGTATTTTATATAATTTATTTTATATATTTTTAAGATTCACCTATTGGTTAGGAACCCAACAAAACAAGTTTGAGGTGATTCCGATAAGTATACACAAAATTACGACCAAAATATGAACTGTATGTCAAATCTGGAAAACCCAGAAAAACCCAATCCGGCAACATACCGGCATGCCGGTTAACCTACCGAAATTGCCCCTGAAACCCATATTTTAAACACTGTTTAAGCCAATTAAGGTGGTTTTGATGATTATTAATTGATTGATCGATTTCAATATTGGTTTTAAAGTGATTATGTGATATTAATGATATATTTATGACATGAATTGAAGATTTACATACTTGATTGAGGATTTGCTACTTCTGGGCAAACCGACAGATTGCCGGCGTACCGGTTATCCTGCCGGTTCACCCATGTAGAATTCGACAGACCAACCAGTGTGCCAATTAGCCTGCCGAACACCATAAGTTCTTTGGAGACCCTGCCTAGCCCACCGATAGACCAATCGACATGCCAGTTAGCCAACCGGTGGACATATTGTATACAACATGTGAAAATTAGTCCTTGTCTAGCCCACCGATGGCCAATCGGCATGCCGATTAGCCTGCCGGGGGCAATATTAGTCTGCACCTTTGAATTTGGGTCCCTATCTAGCATGCCGGTGGCCAATTGGTGTACCGGTTAGTTTGCTGGTAGGATTGGTTCTACATATTGCTTGTTTCCAGCCTCTGTCTAGGCTGTCGGCAGACCAACCGACGTGCTGGTTAGCCTGCCAAACAACCTAGGTTTGTTGTTTGGTGATTTTCGTAGAATGTGATGGATTCGAAATTGATTATTATTAATTATATGTTTGTTATCATTACTTTTGTCACGACCCAAACCTAAGGTAATTCACATAGAACCCCTTAGGTTTGAACCATGACTCTCACCCCAACCGAGATCGGGAGTGGCAGTCAACCAAAGAGCCAAATGTACACAAATTTAGTAAACTTTATAGGAAACTACTTTACTGAAAATAACCAAAATATAACTAAGTTATTACATCCAAAACACTTAAATGAAATAGCAGCGGAAAATAAAATAATTACAATTTCAAGTTTAAATAAAATCCCTAATCCTATACATTATATCTAATCTAAGAATGAAAACGATAAAACTGATAATAAATCTTTAAGTAGAAATCACTCCACATTCTAGCAATGTTCACAATAAGGGTATTGATCATCAGGTTCTCCCACTAAATTACCTGAAATTTGCGCAAAGGCGTCGGCTACACTTAGCCCAGTAAGTAAATCATTTAAAATATACCTTTAATTGGAATATGATCAATATCACTACCCAATGATACAACATAAACAAGACAACAAATAATATGTAATAAACATGATCATAGAATGAATGATGCAATGTAATACGAATGCGGGTTCAATTACTAATGAATGCAATGCATGCTTATGCAGAAATAAAAGAAAGTGGTGATCACCAAGTGTGATCCATGCAAAGACCTATGATGTGCAACATGCATGCTGTTTTGCATTCAATTAGTGTATGTTCAACATCTGATGTCATGCCCCGCACCTCCAGACGTACACGTGACAGCACATGCGCGGTCTGGACCGCGATGCGATGACCTTCACCCTCCATAGACGTTATTTTTCTTCTTTATTTTAATAGTGAGGGTGGAACTCC
>JAUPMG010116510.1:0-11870 GCA_031762675.1 Pachysandra terminalis | reverse complement strand
CCAAGTCTAGAGATAAATACTCTCTCTCTCTCTCTCTCTCTCTCTCTCTCTCTCTCACTTACTTAGCACACTAAAACTCTATCCCTATTTGTTTATTTGAATTTAAATATCTTAATTTGAATTTTAAAGTGCAGAGAATTAGTTGTGTTTGGTTTCTACCTTATTTACCCTTATTTTATTGGGTTTTTGGCCTTGTCGTCAATCTCAGTTCTGGCCCATATAGATTTGAAATCCAATCCATTAATTAATTGTTAATTAATTAAATAGTTGTCCCTTAGGTTCCATTAATTGTTATTTAGTCCAATATTACTTAGGGTCTTTCATTGAATTCCCACTGTATGATTAGTAAATTAAATAATTTAATTTATAATTAATCCAGTTGGGTCCAGGTCACTACAGTCTCCCCCCCCCCCCCCCGCCCCCCGTAGAACATTTCGTCCTCAAACTCGTTATCGAAATACTAAAAAAAATTAATTTTTTTATAAGTGTTAATTTGAATATTGGAATTCGAATGTGAAATAAAAGTTTACACTTTTCATTACTCGGAAAAGAAATATTACATAAGTTCTGACTTTGTTCTTGTTTAATTATAGACGGACTAATCGACTGACAAATGGATTAACTAACTTACTAGCTAACTAGCCATTCATGGATGGCACTGACCCAAAACTGAAGCAAACTAAAAGGAAAATGCAGCAGACTAAAAGGAAAATGAAACTATCAACTAAGACATGTAAAAGAAATCTACAAAGACTTTCCCCTACGGGATCTGGAAGCTGACTGTGAGGTTGAGACTGCATCGTTGGCTTGGCAGCCACTAAGTATATCATGGAAAAAGCGAAGTGCTTTCTCCACAGTCTATTGGAGCCTAGAAGTCTCCTGCTCTAATGGAGCTAATCGGGTCTCCATGGCCTGGGAAGGTAGAGGTGCAAATGATGAAGAAGGCCGTGGATGGTGCTCACAGGAAATGTCCCAAGGCTCATCTTGAATTTCAGCTGGCCCTTCAGAAGTATAGGCTTGACCCTTCCCAATTGATATTGGCAGCTTCATCTTATACATGCTAGTCTTCCCAAAAGGTTGACTAACAATACCCTCTCGTGGGGTAGGTATGTGACGTCCCCAGAATTTATCCACTGCACACATAAGGCATGCAAATGGAAAATCTACTCATCTACTGGCTCTCACATACCGGATAATGCAAGATATAATCAGAGATGGAAGGTAGAGTCTTGTCCCAATGGCCACTTTGTGTAGTACAGAGACCATGTAAGGAGTGAGTTCCGTCGGGTTCCCGGAATGAGGATGAACGCTTGTGAAGAAGAGCTTGTGAAGAATGCGGAACTTGGGAGAAAGCTTGGAGGCCGTAAGAGACCAATCATTGTTCCAGCTTGGTGAGCTCTATCTTTTCCTCCTCAGTGGGGTCAGGAATGGTGGAATGTGCGTTGTTCATGGGCACTTTCATCAACCTTGACTCCAATTGTAGATTGAGGCAATGGGTAGTGCCATAGATATCAAAAGTGATGGACATGGAGTCAAAGTCTGTCCTTGGGATGTGTGAGTACATCTCCACCACTATAGATTGGTGTGCAATACCACCCCAATCAAGAAGAGGATCCCATCCTATGGCCCGTAGTGATTCCACTACTCCATAGTCTTGGATCACCTCCTGATCTACCTTCTTCTCTATGAGTAGCTTTTTTCCCTCATATTCATCCACATCCTCTACCACATCTTCTTGGGTAGGTACAGGTGCAGACTGAGGTGGAGGTGAGTCTTCTTCTTTAGGATCGAGGGAGTCGATGGATGGAGGAGATGGTGGGGCTTGGGATCTTCTAGATGATGAAGCCCTCTTTCGTTGGAATTTCTAGTCCTCAGCATGATGATATCAAATAAAGTATGAGAATCAGAACTTTTACGGGTAATATCTTTCGGAGTTGAATCCAAAAGATTAAGGATGAATCATGGAGGATTAGGTGATGCCCTAGAGTTTCATAGAAGAACCCTTGAATATGAATAGATTTTTAGGGTTTAATTTCTTCTTTTAAAACCTTGGTACCACCTCGTATCGACATATGGTTGATGTCTCGGTAAGTCACTGGATCAACCAAAGCATCTACCGAAACACAATTTTCAATATTTTCCACTTTTTAAATTCTCTTAATTTTTCTAAAATCATTTTTAGCATTTTTCTTATAGAAATGTTTCTCTAATACTCAGTATATTTTTACTTAAAATTAGGTTAAGTTAACAGGTCAGTTCCAAATTCCGGTTAGTTCAAAAATCTGATTTCTGAGCTATAATTAGTTATTCCGTAGTTTAATTGTTTTATTTAGCTCTTTTCACCATATTAAAATTTTTCTTTACTTCTTACTAATTTCTTAAGAAATTTTTCATTTTAATTTTGTCAATATTAAAGTTCATTATTAATAGTGTTTTTCCCGATGAATTCTATGTATTATTCTGTCATGCACTAATGTTTGATATTCCCTAGAATTTCTCAATCAACAATTACTCGTAACTCTGTTTCGTAGTCACATTGCCTAATTTATGTCCCTCTCCATTTAGTTCTAAGATCAAGCACTGTTCCTATCCTTAGATATGTCTACATTCTGATCCTAAACAAGAAAGCATGTTTTATCAAGCATGTATACTTACATCTTAACTAATTTGAATTTCTTCCTAACTCCCAAAATAAATCTTAACTTATTAAGTTTCTAAGTTTTCAAAATATAGTCTCATACCCATACAAGTCAAACAGTTCATAATCATCCTTATTCTAACCAATTATTGTAAGGAGTTTCAAGTGTATGGTTCTTATGACAATAATTTCACAGTTATTCATATAACTTATATCATGTATGTACACACTATATCATAGACATAATTTTTAAATCCTTAGGAATTTTCTCCAATTGTAATTTCTAGAATTGTATTCACTTTTAGAGCCAGTCAATAAGGTTAAGAAAATTCTTTTCACAGGTGATCATTCATTATCAATAAAAAGTTCGATGATTCATGTATCTGCAGCTACACTAGTCCTATCACCGTAAAATGAAAATACGGATCACAGCACTACAGCCTGAATTAATCATTAGCCATTTACATTTGATAACCAGTCTCTATGTTTCTAGTAAGATAGTTATGTTCTAATCACAAAAGTATATACAGATACACAAGCATAAGCACACAATACACTTCACATCATTTAATCACATAGTTACCAAGGTATATTTCACACAATTCACAAAACTGGTTCTTAGATTCACATGTATCTAGGTTCTCGTCCTAGGTTTTTAGTGTACCCTAAGACTTCCCAAAGCCTAGAGAACACAAAACCTAGTGCTCTAATACCACTCTGTCGCGCCCCAAATCCGAGATATAGAATCTCGAGAATTTAGGAGGAATGACCTTCAAATCCACCACGTGGACGCGGATAACCAATTACCATGCATAACCATAGTCCTAGTTAATCAGAGTCTGAATAACATAACAATAGAAGTCTTTATAATTTAAAACCGTAGTCTCGACCAAACCAAAAAGTTAGAATTATCGAAAGTAATCTAAGTTATTACAATTCCTGCCCCAGTGGGGTCAAAACAAAGTTCATAAAAACTAAGTATCATCCATCAAGTATTTGAAACAGAAAATAAATCTCCTCTCCAAGCAAGCAGGTCAACCGAGCTGATTACCTGTTTCAACAAAAGGATTAGCCGAAGTTTCGTAGAGAAATTCAATGAAGTTACAATGATTATCTTCATGCATACATAACAACAGAGTAAATTCATGCAAGTTCATTCAACAAGTAATATCACAGTCAAATGTATTAGCATGCTCATCATCATACTAAATCTCACATATTTAGTAAATATATAGCATGTACCATGATAATCTCAATTCATTCTGAGAACCTAACAAGAAATCAAATAATATCATATCAATGGTTCATATAGTCCCACCATGATAAATCATAGGGCACACATGATCCCATCATGCATTCAACCTAATCCTCATAGTCCCACTATGAATCCAAACATGTCCTACATGATCCCATCATGTACATCACCTCAACCACTTAGTCCTACTATGTTTAACCCAATATCCTATCTACATGGTCCCACCATGTGATACAAGCAAACACATAATCCCACTATGTTATACAAACAAACATTCACATGGTCCCACCATGTATACAGCACACAAGTCAAATATAATAAACACATAGTCCCACCATGTCCATAACAACAATCACATATACATGGTCCCACCACATAATGCAACACACAAGTAATAAATAATAAATACATAGCCCCACTATGTTCACAAACAACAATCACATGGTCCCACCATGCTAAATAAACAATGCATAGTCCCACTATACAATACAAAAACATACACATGGTCCCACCATGTAATATGATCATACAAATATCATATCAATCACAAAGTCCCACTATGTTCACAATGATCACACGATAACCACATGGTCTTACCATGTCACACACAACCAATCATTAATGTAACACACGCACAAACACAATCAAAACAATCGTGCAATGAGATGAGTATGATATAATGCAGTTATGCACAATGAATGCCACCAATGATGCAATGCATTGGCTTGTCAGACTAGTCCAACAAAAACATTCAATTCATTGACCACTATTATAGGGACTTGAACTCGCAGAATAATGCTCCATTCACAGAAAGTAGTCAATCCCACTGACTATTAGTGAATCCTCCCAGTACCACAATCAATCATAACATGGATGCTCCCAGCATCACTCATAACAAACAATATTACAATCAATCACATACAAGCAATGGATACCTCATTATCACTCATAACAAACAATGTCAGAAGACCAAACAAAGCCCTGATCAGTGAATGCTACAAGCACCACTCAGATCGTACTATATCCTAAACAAATATTGCTAATCATCCTGATCCTATTGTATAGTCCAGTATACTTGTTCAACTCATTCAAGTCAGAATCACCTTAAATCTCACTCAGGGTTATTCTATATTCCTGAATTTCAAACCTTATTGCACACGTTTAAACGTTCGAGTATATCCACAACTTTGGCTCATAGACTAACCTCACAGGCACATGCACAACACATCCAGGGATCAACCCTCAAAATTGAAAGCTATTTGAGCTTCGGTAGGTGTTCGGTACATACCGAAGGTCGCCAAAAGCTTCGGTCGATGGTTCGGTATGTACCAAATGTCGGTAGATGTTCCCGAGATTTTGGTGGTTTTCGGTAGGTGTTTCGGTATGTACTGAATGACCTACCAAAGGCCTCGGTCGATGCCTCGGTATGTATCGATTGCCGGTATATGTTCCCGAGAGTTTACCAACTCTCATTAGGTATTTTGGTATGTACCGAATGACCTACCGAACCATTTGGTAGATGTCGCGGTATGTACCGAGGTACCTACCGAACATAGAAATCTACCCAGAATCATTTTTCTACCTAGGGTTTCCTGCCCATGGTATCAAGATGGCATATTTATGCTTCTAAACTTATCCAAGTACATCCAACAATCATTCTAACTTAATTTAATCAAGTCTAAACTACACATAATGATCTTTACACAAAACAAACTTCACATATGAGATAATTTCAGAAAAATCATAATAATTTCTAAAAACTCATATGATCATCATAATTGCAATAAATCTAGATCTAAGCATGCTTATCATGTAAACACTCAATAACACATAATAACATGCCCAAATTTGTAGATCATACACACGAACTAATAACTATAGCATTGCTAAGATGCGTGCACATGATCACCGTAAAATCAAGGAGTCCCTACCTCATCTACGTCAGTAATAATCTCTACCCTCTTCTATCTTTTCCTGTCTTTTCAGGTGCTGTCTCATCCGGTTTCTCTTCCCTTTGTCTCCTTCCACGAGCCAATCATCGTCATCATCATCAGTTTCTTCGTAGTCGTCGTATCCAACTTGCTCTTCACTCACTTCTTCCACCCTCTCTTTCTTTTGCTAGTTCTTCCTGGGCTTCTTCCCAACATTGTTGATTCTCTCCCATTCTTCCCTTGCTCTCTTCTCTTCTCTCTTCTTCTCTTCTCTCTCTCTTTTCTCTTCCTTCTTTCACTCATTCTCTCTGGCCCTATTCTTCCTACAATAAGCTTTCCTATCTCTCTCCATTCCTTCAACTTTCTCTTTCTTCCGATAAGGTCTCCTCATCTTCTTCCTCTGTAGAGCCAAAAACCAGAAAACCTACCTCCCCTTTTTGGTCGTCCAAGTCTAGAGACAGATTCTCTCTCTCTTTCTCACTGTCTCTCTCTCCCACTTACTTAGCCCACTAAAGCTCTATCCCTATTGGTTTATTTGAATTTAAATATCTTAATTTGAATTTTAAAGTGCAGAGAATTAGTTGTGTTTGGTTTCTACCTTATTTCCCTTTATTTTAATATTCAATACCTGTCTAAGTCCTATTGGACTTTTATTGGGTTTTGGGCCCAATCGTCATTCTTAGTTCTGGCCCATATGGATTTAAAATCCAGCCCATTAATTAATTCTTAATTAATTAAATAGTTGTCCCTTAGTTTTTGATATATTTATAGGAGGAATCAATCGTCATGAAAGTCCTCCTACCCCTGGCGTGGGTGATATTATGGACTGGCCTTCTTTTGAAAAAGGACCGACCCCTGAGGCTTTATCTAATGTGATGGATCACATACCGTCAGCTATTCCTCCGCCTAGGGTACCCAACGCCCCTGTAGCTTTGAAGATTACACATGAGACAAATCCGAGGGCAGACAAAAGGAGGAAAAATGATTCTCCAATTGTTCCTGTAGTTCCTCCTTACGTTAGGCAAAGAACAGTGTCTCCCACTACTTCAGTACCTTTTGTGGCTCATGCCGAAGAGAATCTTAACATTCCGGTCATAGACGCTTCATCACTGGGAGGTGGCGGCATTGCTACTTCGCCACCCTCTTCCCCTATGACCCAAGTAGAGAGTCGTTCTATCCCAGAGCTAGAGAAGTCACCTTCCACAAGCATTCTAAAGAAGCGACTCAGTAATCTTTTGGGTGATGAGCCTTTGGGTACAAGAAGTACAAATGATCGTGCTAGCCCAAACCTTATTCCTCTCGAACCAGACCCTCGTTCTATGCTAGTTGATGGGAACATTGTTGATTCTCTTCCATTCTTCCCTAGCTCACTTCTCTTCTCTCTTCTTCACCTCTTTCTCTCTCTTTTCTCTTCCTTCCTTCTCACATTCTCTTTGGCCATCTTCTTCCTACAATAAGCTTTCCTATCTCTCTCAATTACTTCTACTTTCTCTTTCTTCCCATAAGGTCTCTTCATCTTCTTCCTTTGTAGAGCCAAAAACCAGAAAAAACTACCTCCCTTGTTTGGACGTCCAAGACTATAGACAGACTCTCTCTCTCTCTCTCTCTCTCTCTCTCTCTCTCTCTCTCTCCCACTTACTTAGCCCA
Organism: Pachysandra terminalis; assembly: GCA_031762675.1. NCBI lineage: Eukaryota > Viridiplantae > Streptophyta > Magnoliopsida > Buxales > Buxaceae > Pachysandra > Pachysandra terminalis. The sequence continues at coordinate 4,399 of JAUPMG010116510.1, read as the reverse complement.
CTAAAAATTTATCTCTATTGGGTTACTTGAATTTAAATATCTTAATTTGAATTTTAAACTGTAGAGAATTAGTTATCTTTGGTTTCTACCTTATTTACCCTTATTTTAATATTTAATACATGTCTAAGTCCTATTAGACTTTTATTGGGTTTTAGGCCCAATTGTTAATCTTAGTTCTGGCCCATATGGATTTGAAATCCAACCCATTAATTAATTCTTAATTAATTAAATAGTTGTCCTTTAGTTTCCATTAATTGTTATTTAGTCCAATACTACTTAGGGTCTTTCATTAAGTTCCCACTATATAATTAGTAAATTAATTAATTTAATTTATAATTAATCCATTTGGATTCGTGTCACTACAGTCTCCCCCTTTAGGACATTTCGTCTTCGAAATTGTTATCGAAATACTAAAAAAAATTTTTTTTTTAGAAGTGTGAATTTGAATATAGGAATTCGAATGTGTAATAAAATTTTAAACTTTTCATCACTTAGAAAAGAAAGATTACGTAAGTTCTAACGTTCTTCTTCTTTAATTACAGACGGACTAATCGACTGACAGATGGATTAATTAACTAACTAGCTAACTAGCTAACTAGCCATTCATGGATGGCTATAACCCCAAACAGAAGCAAACTAAAAGCAAAATGCAGCAGTATAAAAGGAAAATGAAACTATCAACTAAGACATGTAAAAGAAATCTACAAAGACTTTCCCCTGTGGGATCTGGAATCTGACTGTGAGGTCGAGACTGCATCGTTCGCTTTGCTGCCACTAAGTATATCCTAGAAAAAGCGAACTGCTTTAGCCTAGAAGTCTCCTGCTCCAAATTAGCTAATCGTGTCTCTATGGTTCCGGAAGGTAGAGGTGCAGATGATGAAGAACGCCCTGGATGGTGCTCGGGGAAATGTCCTGAGGCTCTTCTTGAATTTCAGCCGGCCCTTCAGAAGTAGAGGCTTGACCTCTCCCAATCGATATTGGCTGCTTCATCTTATACATGCTAGTCTTCCGAAAAGGCTGACTAACAGTATCCTCTCGTGGGGCAGGTATGTGACGTCCCCAGAATTTAGCCACCGCACACATAAGACATGCAAATAGAAAATCTCCTCGTTTGCTGGCTCTCACATACCGGATAATGCAAGATATAATCAGAGTCTCGTCCCTATGGCCACTTTGTGCAATACAGAGGCCATATAAGGAGTGAGTTCCGTCGGGTTCCTGGAACGGGGATAAACGCTTGTGAAGAAGAGCTTGTGAAGAATGCGGAACTTGGGAGAAAGCTTGGAGGCTGGAAGAGACCCATCATTGTTCCACTGTACTCTCTTCTCACAGATCACCTTGGTGAGCTCTATCTGTTTCTCCTAAGTGGGGTCAGGAATGGTGGAATGTGCATTGTTCATCGGCACTTTCATCAACCTTGACACCAACTGTAGATCGAGGCGTCGGGTAGTGTCATAGATATCAAAAGTGATGGACACGGAGTCAAAGTCTTTTCTGGTGATGTGTGAGTACATCTCCACCACTATAGATTGGTGTGCAACACCACCCCAATCAAGAAGAGGTTTCCATCCTGTGGCCCATAGTTCTTCCACTACTCCATAGTCTTGGATCGCCTCCTGATCTACCTTCCTCTCTATGAGTAGCTTTTTACCCTCATAGTCATTCACTTCCTCAACCACATCTTCTTGGGTAGGTATAGATGGAAACTGAGTTGGAGGTGAGTCTTCTCCTTCAGGATCGAGGAAGTCGAAGGATGGAGGAGATGGTGAGGCTTGAGATCTTCTAGATGATGAATCCCTAAGGATTCTAGCCCTTTTGTTGGAATTTTTAGTCCTCAGCATGATGAAATCAAAAAAAGTATGAGAATCAGAACTTTTATCGGCAAAATCTTTCGGAGTTGAAACCAAAGGATTAAGGATGAATCTTGGAGGTTTTGGTGATGCCCTAGAGTTGCTTAGAAGAACCGTTGAAGATGCATATATTTTTAGGGTTTAATTTCTTCTTTTAAAACCTCGGTAACACCCCGTATCGACGTTCGGTCGATGTCTCGATAGGTCACTGGATTGACTGAAGCATCTACCGAAACGAAATTTTCAATATTTTCAGTTTTAAAATTTTCTTAATTTTTCTAAAATCATTCTTAGCATTTTTCATATAGAAATGTTTCTCTAATACTCAGTATAGTTTAACTTAAAATTACATTAAGTTAATAGGTCAGTTCCAAATTCCAGTTAGTTTAGAAATCTAATTTTTGAGCTATAATTCTTTTCACCATATTAAAATTTTTCTTTACTTCTTATCAATTTCTTAAGAAATTTTCCCATTTTAATTTTGTCAATATTAAAGTTCATTATTGATAGTGTTTTTCCCGATGAATTCTATGTATTATTCTGTCAAGAACTAATGTTTGGCATTCCCTAGAATTTTTCAATCGACAATTACTCGTAACTCTGTTTAGTAGTCACATAGCCTAATTTATGTCCCTCTTCATTTAATTCTAATATCAAGCACTGTTCCTATCCTTAGATATGTCTACATTCTGATCCTAAACAAGAAAGCATGTTTTATCAAGAATGTATACTTACATCTTATGTAATTGGAATTTCTTCCTAACTCACAGAATAAATCCTCACTTAATGTGTTTCTAAGTTTTCAAAATATAGTCTCATACCCATACAAGTCAAGCAGTTCATAATCATCCTTATTATAAACAGTTATTATAAGGAGTTTCAAGTGTAAGGTTCTTATGACAATAATTTCACAGTCATTTATATAACTGATATCATGTATGTACACACTATATCGTAGACATAATTTTTAAATCCTTAGGAATTTTCTCTCACTGTAATTTATATGATTATATTCACTTTTAGAGGCAGTCACTAAGGTTAATAAATTTCTTTTCACAGCTGATCATTCGTTATCAATCAAAAGTTCGACGATTCATGTATCCGTAGCTACACTAGTCCTGTTAGCTTAAAATGAAAATAAGGATCTCATTACTACTGCCTGAATTATTCATTAGCCATTTATATTTGATAACCAATCTCTATGTTTCTAATGTGAGAGTTCTGATCTAATCACATAAATATATACATATACACAAGCATAAGCGCACATTACACTTCACATCATTTAATCACACAGTATACCAAGGTATATTTCACACAATTCACAAAAGTGGTTCCTAGATTCACATGTATCTAGGTTCTCGTCCCAGGTTTTCATTGTACCCTAAGACTTCCCAAAGCCTAGACCACTTAAAACCTAGTGCTCTGATACCACTCTGTCGAGCCCCAAATCCGACATATAGGATCTCGAGGATTTACGATGAATGACCTTCGGATCCACCACGTGGACGCAGATAACCAATTACCATTCATAACCATAGTCTTTGTTAATCAAAGCCTAAATAACCTAAGAACGGAAGTCTTTGTAATTTAAAACCCAAGTCTCGACCAAACCAACAAGTTAGAATTATCGAAAGTAATCTATGTTATTACAATTCCTGCCCCTGTGGGGTCTAAACAAAGTTCAGAAAAACTAAGTATCATCCATCAAGTATCTGAAACAGAAAACAAATCTCTCCTCCAAGCAAGCAGGTCAACCGAGCTGATTACCTGTTTCAAAAAAGGATCAACCGAAGCTTCGTAGAGAAATTCAATGAAATTACAGTGATTATCTTCATGCATTCATAACAACACAGTTAGTTCATGCAAGTTCATTCAACAAGTAATATCACAGTCAAATGTATTAGCATGCTCATTATCATACTTAATCTCACATATTTAGTAAATATATAACATGTACCACGGTAATCTCAATTCATTCTGAGAACCCAACAAGAAATCAAATCATATCATATCAATGGTTCACATAGTCTCACCATGATAAATCATAAGACACACTCGATTCCATCATGCATTCAACCTAATCCTTATAGTCGCACTATGAATCCAAACATATCCTACATGATCCCATCATGTACATCACCTCAACCACATAGTCCTACTATGTTTAACCCAATATCCTATCTACATGGTCCCACCATGCGATACAAGCAAACACATAGTCTCACTATGTTATACAAACAAATTCCTCATGGTCCCACCATGTATACAACACACAAGTCAAATATAATAAACACATAGTCCCACTATGTCCATAACAACAATCACATATACATGGTCCCACCACGTAATATAACACTGAAGTAATACATAAATACATAGTCCCACTATGTTCACAAACAACAAGCACATGGTCCCACCATGCTAAATAAAGAATGCATAGTCCCACTATACAATACAAACACATACACGTGGTCCCACCATGTAATATGATCATGCAAATATCATATCAATCACATAGTCCCACTATGTTCACAGTGATCACATGG
>JAUPMG010116499.1:0-11870 GCA_031762675.1 Pachysandra terminalis | reverse complement strand
AGTATCGTCCTTGTGGCATCAAGGGATGTCCTTGTTCTTTTCTTGTTTCAATATATATATATATATATATATATCTGGTTTATTTTGTTTTTTCCCGTTATCTATTCAGTGTTTGTTTTCTCCCTCTTGTGCAACTGGGCAGAGAAATCTTGTTTGTTAAATCTGTATGTTGTGTTATCTCTTTTGTATCATCTCAATTTGTTTTGAACTTAAATTTGAAGAAGCATAATTCCCGTCACGATAGCTGTTGAGAATGCCAGTGTATGAAACCGGTTGTAGGCCATGTAGAGAATCTACTAATGAGACCTACATCTGAACACAAATTAATGCTCTTTAGAGATCTACAGTGCATGAAAATCTCTTGTAGGTCTTGAAGAGATTCTATTAATGAGACAGACATCTGACACAAACTTGGGCATCTAGAAAGTTGGTTGTGTCGATCTCTTTTGATTGTGAAACTTTTAACTTATATTTTAAGGAATGATTCTTTCCAATAAAGTACTACTAAACTCTCTACTTTTTATATGATGTTGTAGGTCTGATATCTTCCTGGTGCTTCTCTTTACTTCTGACCAATTGTGTATTTCCTAGGGGTGTGTTTGGTTAGTTGGAAAAAGGATAGAAAGGAAATTAAAATAGCACTTTCCTTTCCTTTCCATCGTTTCCCCTTCATTTTAAAGGGAATGGTTTGAGGGGCTTTTCTGATGCAGGACAACATGAATCACATCAAATAAAATATTAAAAAAAAGGAGAGAAGAATATTCTGACAGAATTTACAGATCACAATCTCACCAATCTGAAGCATGGGTTGGTAATGGAATCTCACTAATACCAGATAAATAAGAATGCTGGCCTAGGAATCACACGTGGAGATTTCACACCTTCCAATCTCTAAAGCCTAGGGTTTCCAATCATTGGATAGACAAGAGGAATCACACCTCAAGAACACATAATGTGCAAAATTCTATTTCAATTTTCGTCCCCTTTCTTTACACCAATAATAGACCCTTTATATAGACTTAGTCCTAAACCCTAATTACATAACAGAGTCCTAATTTAATACATATACTTGAAGAGACCTAAAAGCACTAAAATACATCCAAAATAACATCTAAAATATGAAATATTATCTTATTAATATTTTAACATGAAATTTCTAGATAATCCTAATCCTAATTACTTTCCTAGTAAAACTGTAATAAATAATAATAAAATCCTAATCTAAAAGGGACCCAAATAATTGGGTTTACTATGAAATCCATTGGTATGACCCAATTAACAAGTATGGGCCTAAACATACAATTAATTGAACTGGGCTGCTGAATTGTTCCACATTATTCTCCCATTGTTGGAGAAAACTCGTCCTCGAGTTGCGTCGATATTGTAGCCTTCCAATCCATTGAATGGGATACTTGAAAACTGATAGGAAACCATGCTCAAAGAGTAGAGAACAAAGAAAATGGCTTAGGAATCACTTCTAGAGGCGTCACACCTTCCAATCTCTGGAGCCTAGGCTTTCGAATCACTGGAGAAATAAGAGGAATCACACCTCAAAAACACAAAAATGTGAAAAATTGTATTTCAATTTTCGTCCCATTTCTTTACACCAATAATAGACCCTTTATATAGACTTCTTCCCAAACCCTAATTACATAAAAAGAGTCCTAATCTAATACATATACTTGAAGAGACCTAAAAGCACTAAAATACATCCAAAATTTCTTATTGATATTTTAACTCGAAATTTCTAGATTATCCTAATCCTAACTACTTTCCAAGTACTCTATCAAATAATAATAAAATCCTAATCTAAAAAGGACCCAAATTATTGGGTTTACTAGAGAATCCATGGATATGACCCAATTAACAAGTATGGGCCTAAATATACAATCAATTGAACTGGGCTTGCTAAATTGTTCCACATTATTTTCACTAAAAATTTGACACTTTTGAAAAAGTACATTCCAATGGGTCCATATTTTCCAATGAACCAAACGCACAGATTTCGTTGGAAAGTTAGTTTTCCTTTCCTCTCCTATAGATTCTAGATAACCGAACATTGCCTAGATGATCATGTTGATTGGTTCTATATGTGAAATTATAATAACTGAATCTGAGTGTATTTCATTCATCGTAATGAATTCATAATTTTCCATTTTGATTGCTATACCTCTAGTGGAACTGAAATTCTACTTTTTCTATTCTTTTTGGTTGATAAAGGCTGAAGAGATTACACTATGTGTACTTCAGAAGGTATAGCAGCAAAAAGAACACCATTGAATGGCTATTACATCAGAAGACCTGTGCCCCAATTTGTATGAAATCCATCAAAGTCATCCCCATAAACTCCGTCAGTATGAAATACCAGTGAAATAGCAATCTCACAACTTTTCTCTTTACTGATTCCAGATCCCCCTTCTTATCTTCAAAATCTCGTTGGTTGTGTTATTTCCAGATAGCCCAGCAAATAGGAAGTGGAGGAAGTTGCCATAACCGCATATGCCTGCTGTTTTTGGAAAATGTTCTCATTTGTTCAAGGACTCTTAAGTAGATTAGTACATGACTCAATGCGCCCAATATTTTTGCAACGTGAATCTGACATAAGGTACAATGAATCAATTAGCGGTCAACTGATTCTGCAATATTTTTTTTTTTTTTCGTGAAAAGAATGCATCTGTTGGGAATCTCCCAATTTCTTGAGGTAGATGATCAACCGTTAGGATTTGATTGTTGATCAGCCAAAATTGATGGTAATTTCATAAATCGAATGTTGGATTTGGACGATGCTTCAGATATCATTACGGTCACGGTGATAGAGTGGCTGAAAGGGGGAGATATTGGATCTTGGAGATTAGAAGGAAATATAGATTGGCTAGAACCTTGGCTTCTTCCATCATTTCTTCCTCTCATGAGTTCATCAATTGGCCAATGATACTGCAGATGATTGGGCTAAAAAAGGAGCTAGAAGGAGGGCCATGGTGTTTGGAGAAGAGACAATAGTTGCGGGGTGGTTGGAGCATGTTTGTTTTCCTTTTGTGTCGTTACTAGGTACTATGTTCAGATATGATAATCTTTTTGAAGCTCCAAGGCCTCAAATTTTGTACTATCTTGTTTATAGTTTGATGGCACACTTCATGCCCTTGGGTAGCAGACTTTTTTACTACCAATAAAATTATCTGTTACCCATAAAAGATATCATACTGAAGGTGTTTTTTTTTTTTACTGGTAAAAGTATATAAGTAGGCATTAGCCATTTCTACACAAACAGTATACATTAGGCCAGAAAACACCCCCGTCAACACCATTGTACTTATAGCATACATTTTAGCCTCTGCCTGGATACATCCCTAGACACCTTTGAAGTAGATGCCCAATAGAATGTTTTGGAAGTTGAGTTTTGGCCCTTAAAAAACAGAAATATTTTGGAAGATGTGTCAGTACACTTGGAAATGACTTTGTAAATCATGTAAAAACTCTTGGTAACATAAGACAAGGCTCATTTACTTATGAAGATAAGTTCAAATTATAAAATTTGTACATATAAGCTTTAGTCAGAACTTGTTTATTTATGAAGATAAACTACAAATATTTGAATAGATACATTAACAAAGATACAAATACGTTATGAAATATATGAATAAACTACAAGGAACCCAAAAAGTATTAACGATAAAATTATTTAGAAGTAATATTTATTGAATGTTGAAGGTAGGAGAGCTCTGGATTGGATGATGGTGTGAGCATTAAGGAGACAATAAAATACTACTATGTTCGTTGGATTAGGGCATTGAAGTGAAGGTAGCTTTATCCAAGATGAAAGTAGGAAAAGACCTAGGACTGGATGATATTCCAATTGAAGTGTGGAAATGCATGGGAGATATTAGTTTATTTTGGTTGACCAAATTATTGGATAGAATTTTGAGGACTAGAAAAATCCCAAATGCTTGTTGAACTATTGTAGTACTTGTAAGTGGGGACAAAAATGATGTCCAAAATTGTGCCAATCATCGTGGAATTAAGCTGATGAGTCACTTTTAAATGCATATGATCTGATTGAAGATATCACTTTTGAATTTATCTAAATCATCTTAACCTACTTTCCTTTATCCAGTTTTTAGATGTTGCTTTTGCTGATATTTCCGCCAATAGCCCCAAGGAAAATTTTGCCAAAATTTTTGCGGAGATAGTTTTGTTTTGGCAGAATTTTGTCCAAGTGAGAGAAATTGGAAAACAAATAGGAAAAACTTATTAAATCATTTAAATGTACATCACCTGATTGAAGATATCGCTTTTGACAGATTGGGATGGCAGAGCATGCTATAAATGTTGTTGACCCAACTAGTTGGGATAATACCTTTTGTTGTTGTTATGATGTATGGAGCAAAATGTGGGTGACAAAAGAGCGACATAATTATAAGATGAGTATTATTTAGATGGATGTGTGGAAAGGCTAATACATGCTAAGAAGTGAACATATCCGTTAGTGTCTTGGAGATGCCAAATTGGAGATAAGACAAAGGAAAGTAGCTTAAAATGGTTTAGCCATGTTAAGCAGAGACGGAAGGAGGCGCTTGTTAGAAGGTGTGAGGGTGTGCATATTTAAGGATCTAAAAGAGATAGAAGAAGACCAAAATGGAAATGGATAGAGTCAATCTGAAATGATTTAAATGCACATGATTTGATTGAAGATATCATTTTTGACATATATAGATATATATTAATGCTTTGGTGAGAATATATATATATTATTTCCTAACTCATTATTCATAAAACAATTTTTTATGATTTTTGGAATTAATTTTACAGGGAAAAAAACACACATTTGCAACTTAAAAATTTAAGCAATTCATGGATCCAAAAGATCAGCCATGGATTGAGATTATATAGTTATTTCAACATTGAAGCTAACCTATAGATATTAATATAAGAATTTTTTATTTTATTTTATTTTTTGTATTTTCTGAAATTGTTTGTATAACAGAAAAAATTAAGGTTAAATTTTTAATCCAAAAGTATGACTAATGCATGGATCTGATAGATCAGTCATGGATGCATTCCATATGTGTTAGTTTTGTGTTGGACTGCAGCGGAATGCTTTCTTCCACCTCTAATGCTCTATATACTTGTCCGTTGCTTGCTTAAATGTGCTAACCCATTTGTAATTTCATATACATTTAGTCTGCATTCCTTATTGATAATTGCTATTAGTAAACTTTATTTACCCATTGAATGGAAGGCTGTTTTTGACGGATTGCTAGATTTTGGTGTTTGGTTACGAGATTCTGGAGAGACCATCTCATGGGTCTTCATGGAGGCACAAATCCCTTGTTAGTTTTATAAATTGTTAATCTTTATCTTTGGTGATGATTATGATGATTTTAGCCCAAAGGTGAACTAGATTTTTACCAAAGATAAGTTGAATGATTCAGCAGAATATCCTTGCGAATAGGTGATGCAATACATAACCCACCCCTCATATATGTTACTGCAATTCCTACCCACCCACCAGAGAAACAAAAGCCATTCATAGGAGAACGACACTTGCATTTGTCTGAACTAATTGATGGGATGGCAGTAAAGATCCATTGATTACTAGATTTCAATTGAGAATCTTGCTGGAAAATTCAACCACTTTCTCTGCTACTTAATTTCAGGGATTTTTCATTTCTTCATTACCATCATTCTATTAAAATTCCTCTTAATTACTTTTGTTTCAGTGTTGTTACAATCTTAATATGTATCTTTTTTATATCTGTTTTACTTGGGTATGGAAGTTTTCTTCCTTAGATGATTACGGTCAAAATTTTGTTTTAGATTATGCTCGGGTGCGTACAGCAAACAGAGAAACATGTTCTCCTGGAGTTCAAAGACCAGGTATTAAATTTTCTGTCCATCCTTTGATGCTGCAAGAAATCACTTAGCTAAGTAGCTATTCTGAATGAATATTTTAGGTAGGACACGTTCACTTGTTGCAAATTGGGAGAAGAGAGAAAAATCTCCTAGCTATGAAGGACCTATGTTTGGCAATTCCTCTGAGGATATATCTTCTGTCAACATGCTCTCGTTTAATTCGGTAAATTCCCTTTTGGCTGACTTGTTGTTCCATCTTTAGTTTTATATGTTATTTTATTTATTTATTTTTTCCTTTTCCATTTCTGTTTTTCTAAGTAGCTATTTCTAAGTGAGATAAATAAAGACTAACAGTAGCTATTGGCAATGGCATGATACTTGGGGAATAAAATTAAGCTTGGAAATCTGTAAATAATTGTTTGAATATCTTGCCTTCTGATTTACCTCATCTTCTTTGTCACTAAACTAGTGAAAATAAGTGTGTCCACTATGTGTTGTGTTAATTCAACAATGAAAATGTCTTTTCTGAAAACAAGTTCTGAAGAGCACAAGAACCTTATGCTGTACAAAGAGGAAATACTAGGTTTCTGTCCAAGGTGGACTGCACCACTGATGCTTTAAATACGACTCAAAGCAAGAACATACAAAATGCAATGCACAATGTGAACAGTTGTACGCTATGAGCACGAACTAACCAACTTCATCTCCAGCCTGTTCCTCTAACATCAGATTTGGTGGAATACCAAAAAAGAACTCCTTGCCTACGCCTCCTCTAGCCAATATGTTAGCAGTAAGTGGAATATGGGTGAATGAGTGGTTCAACCCATCTGTCAAGTGACGAGCTAAGCAAACTAAATGAACGAAGCACCATGCTCTGCCATGAACTAATTCATGATATCACTAAGAATGGATCTCCCTCAATCTCTAGAGTCCCAAATTGACCAGTAGTAGCTGCCTCCCTCAATCCATATAACATTGCAAGAAGCTCAGTATGTGATGAATCTCTCTCTCCTACTGGAAGTGTATACAATGTCGGCGACATGTTGCATTTTTGAGGTGGGCGACACGAAACCAGGGTATAAGTCGTTTTACCTTGGTTTCGGTGACATGGGGAAAAAATTCAAACTTTTTTCAATATTTCCCCCATGTCTCTCGACATGAGCGACATGTCGGGGGGACATGGGGGAAATTTTTCAATTTTTTTACACCGACATTTCCCCTTTTTTACACCATGTCGGCGACATGTCGCCAATGCCACCTGGCGACATGCTCGGCGACATCGACATGGCAAACCTTGCCTACTGGGGTTGACAAAGCGTGTACTATATGTCCATCAGGATCTCTAAGCACTCCAACTCTGGAAGGCCCTGAATTCCCAGTAATGATCGACCAAAGTTCAACTTGATGGATCCAGTATGTTACAAATACTCATAGACCATGGTGATGAAAGAGCATTAAAATGCCAACTCCTCACTATTTCTACCTGAGCAATGCGTCTAAACTCTGCCCAGACAACCATCCAAGAGCTGACCATTGTCATAATGGAATCAATAACAGATCGTGTGGTAGTTCTGCGATCCTAAAGAATCTATGTTCCTCTCTGCAAATAGCCCATATCACTGCATGAAACACCGCTTGATACATCATCTTTCCCTCTTACCAATCTGGAAACACCCATTGTATAAGAAAAGAACTAATTCCCTTTGGCATCACCTAGTTGCGCTCAATCATATGAAGAAAGAACTTCCAATTCTTTTGTGTTTTCTGGCAATGAAGAAGAAGGTGATCTACTTACTCTCCCTATGCCCTACACATGATGCATATGTGGGAAGAAATAGCCCATGACTTCCTTTTCCTCTGTAACATGTGGCAACTTGCAAGCGTTAATCCTGTACAATATGGAGGTCTAAGTGAAGGCTCTAATCCTAGGAGGGACATGATACTTTCACAACAGGGTCGCTGAAAAGGATGGTTGCATATCATCACTCTCCACTTTTAGAATGTGAAAAAGGACCGGGTGGAGAAGGTGCCCCTAGGTCCTAACTCCAAATCTGAGTATCCTGAATATGTGAGTCAATGAACACATATCTCAAAAGGGCTGAAAGACTAGCAAGCTCCTCTAGCTTTGATGGTGTCAGGTCCCTTCTGAATCAAGTAGCTCAAAAGAAGACCATGAAAGGATTTCAGATACTTGAGTTTCTCTATTACGAATAGGATAAAAAAGATGACGGATCCAAAAGGAAAGAATAGTCACACCCCACCATCCAAAACCGGATTCTCTCATCATTTCCCACACAAAGACGGGTGTAATGCGACAATAGGTGTGGAAGTGCTATAATTGCTTTCCATGGACTACTGCTATAACCTTGGGCCTGATGATCTACATCCCACCCATTGGCATGCATCTCGTATTTGTTGACAATAACTTTGACCCTTCAAGAGCTTGCTGCCATGTTGGAAACATTGAAGCTTCTTAATAAACCTGATCAGGCAGTGGCTGATCAGACTATATGGTGTCCTTCCCCCTCTGGTCAATTAAGTATGAAAGACACCTGGGATTCTTTAAGAAGCCAAAATGAGAAAGCTCCATGGGTAAATTTGATGTGTTTTCCTACAAATATCAAAAGACACGCATTCATATTATGGATTGCAATTCAAGAAAGGCTGCTTACAAAGGATAGATTAGTGAGAATGGGGAAATCAATCAATGTGAATTGTGTATTATGCAGAAAAGATGAAGAAACCTAGGATCACCTTTTTTTCAAGTGTGCATATAGCAATAATATTTGGAAAGCCATCCTTGAGAAAAGTGGAATTAGAATGCAGAATTTATCATGGAGAAACCAAGTGGAATGGGCTACTAAACACTTTGCAAAGGGTTATAAGGACTGCAGGATTAATAAGCAAGCCTTTGCAGCGGCAGTCTACCATATTTGGAAGGAGAGGAATCAAAGAATTTTTAAAAACTCTTTATCTTCCGTGGGAAAATATCCTTCCTGATGTAACTATCTAAGAGATGAGATTCTGTTAAGAAATGTCTCTGTGCATGCAGAGATAGAGGATAATGAAAGGCTACGGGACATATATAGCAATTGGGGAGTTACAGCAAAGTTCAAGATACGCAATAGTATCCCATGCAAATGGGAATATCCTCCAGAAGGTTTTGTGAAACTCAACACAGATGTCTCTCTCAAACCAAGTAAGAGTGGTTTTGGAGGTTTATTTAGAAGATCTGTTGGTCAGCCAATCGTGGCAATTCACTCAAATTCAGATTTCATTTTAAAATTGGAACTGGATGCTGTTCTATCAGGGCTGAAAATTGCTAATCAGGAAAATATTTTGCATCTCATAGTTGAAATGGTCTCCTTGCTGGCTGTACAAATTCTGAAAGGGGAGGCTGAACCCCACTGGAAAGTGATAGGAATTGTGAAAGAGGTATCCAACCTGAAAAAAAAATGCAATAGATGCATTGTCAAGCATATATACAGAGAATCTAATGCAGCTGCTGATTGGCTTGCAAATAGACAGTGCTCTAGTGGAGAGTTAATGATGATAGAGCCATCAAGATTTCATATACAACTACAGAATATGGTGGATAAAGACTTGAAAGGAAGAACTTACTACAGAAAATAAAGGTCACTGTGTACCAGATAACAGCACTTCATTGAGCTGGTTGTGTTGCTACTTCTGTGTCCTGTCCCCAGCAGTGGAGGGATGCATGGTGTAAGGGATCGGAAGGGGACGATCCCCGAGTTGGTTCCGTCCGAGACAAACCCCCAAAGCTATGGATCATTCCGATCCCGAGATGGATCGGAACGATCCAAGGTTTTTTTTTTAATTAAATTCAGCAGGTCCGTCTCGGCCGATCTCGAGCTGTTTTCCGAGTTTAAACACTATGGAGGGATGGTCTTCTGAATAAGATGAAGCTGAACTGTTGATGCTGGATCCAAGGAACCCTGTTCTACTATGTCAAAGGGTTTATCTGGTTCTATCTGAACATCAAATCTGGGTTTTTCTGAGATATTCCACAACTTTTTTTTTGGTTTGATGCGACTTCTGTATCAACTGCTGGATTGGCTGTATGCATGATGGTGGATGAAAGTAGATACTAAACCTTTGTGGCCTAAGTGGAGTACTTACAATCATGGAAATTTTCTCTTCCTCAACTAGCCTTCTAGGTTTACCTGTTTCTGAAACTGAAAGGGTTGATCAGCTTTGAAGTAGATGCCTGAAGCTTTGGTATTAGCATTAAGCTGACGAGTCAGAATCTAAACCTAGGTAGGATCTATGATATGATGCTGTCTATGTCTGTACTTCTATCTAGATCGGAAGAGGATTGGTTTAGGAGAAAAGTTCTATGTTTACTGCTGTGGTTGCCCTGAGGTGAGGTTGGTTAGTAGTTGCTGTCAATGACAGTATTACTGAACAAGGTTGCTAGGGGCTATTTGTTGCTACACTAAAATGGCCTAATTGTATGACTATAGTACTGGTATGAGAATTGTTCTGCTCTCCCGACTGGCTAGATAGTAGTATCTTTCCTCTGTTATCTGCAGAGGTGATCTGTTGAAGCGATTGTCCTGAGCTGAATTCAGTTATCTGGTCACAAGTTTAACCTATTTTCTTGATCAAAAAATGTGGAAGCTGACCTGACCTGAATCTGTGTAAAGTGTATACATGCTGAGATGATGGCCCTTTGATGATGTTGGGTGCTTGCTGACCTGACCTATGTTAGAGTGCTGATTTCTACATCTTAAGCTGTATGGCTTGCTTCAATAGTCTTTTTAGGGATATTCAATTTTGCTGAGTGACTCTGAGGAGTTGTTCAATTTGAAGATTCTGCATTCCAGATCTGGGTTGGTCCCTTTGGCTACTGTTTTTCTTTTTGATAAGAAGTGTATTCCCTTAATGGGATCCTTGATTACTCTGGTGTTGTGTGTCCACTAGTAAGTGGCTGTAAATTGAACAATGCATTTTTTTTTTATATCGTTAATAGAATTGGAACTACCTTTTCCAAAAAAAAAAAAAAATGCTAAAGTCACTTACCCAACAATGCTAGGTTTTGAGCCAAAATGCTTCTCAGATTGCACCTTCTCACTTTCCTCATACACACCCACTTTTAATTCACCAAATGATTCATTTTACATCTTCGTCCCCCTCCCTCCCGCAGGAAATCTTTTTGAATCTTCTTAATAATGTTTACCACACATGCTGGGGATTTACAGGGATAAGTAATGAATCAGTAAATTAGCACGCAGAATGGATCAAGGTAATATGAACCCCTATGAAAAAATAATTTCTTTTCCAGTTTGTCTATCCTCTTTTCCAACTTCTCAATAACATTCCCAAAATGGTGAGGATCTGGGTGAATCTCCTAAAGGCAATCCTATATGTTTTATTGCCCATTCTCCCACCCTACATCCCATTACATCGAAAATCTGAACCCTATCCTCTATGTGACGCTTGCCAGACTCCTTATCCAGATTGACTTTTAGACAAGATACCATCTCGAAACACCTCAGTATAGACTTAGTTAATAAATCTGGACCATAGCTGCCTTTAGAAATAGGATGGTGTCATCAATGTACTATAAATGTGAAATGGATACTTGATCGCTATTAAATCTGAACCCTTAAATCAATCCCAACTCCTTTGCTTTATCCACGAATCTACTCAACACATCACCCACTAGTGTAAACATGAGCGGTTAAAGGATCTTTCTAGTGCAAACCTCTAGAAGACTTGAACACTTCCATTAAGAATAAAGGAAACGAAACCTTCCTCAAAGATCCTTGTACACATCTATGCCATTTGTGGATTCAGTCATAGAAAAGAAGGATAAAAAACTGAGTATTTGGAAAGAAATTATCTCTCTTTGGGCGGTAGGATTACCCTTACCAAGGCTTCTCTCAGTAATCTATCAACTTATTATATATCTATTTTTAACATGCCCAGATTAGTGAGTGAGAAGATTGAAAAAATTCAGAGAGATTTTTTGTGGGAGGGTGGAGGGGATGTGGGTG
>JAUPMG010116478.1:0-11870 GCA_031762675.1 Pachysandra terminalis | reverse complement strand
GTCCACGGAGCGCACCAGAAATCCACTAAAAACTTGAAGTTTTTACAGTCTGAGAAAACCTTATGAAAAACCTAAATTTGAAACTGGAAACTGCATATTTATAATAGGACTTGACGGGCCGGGTATAGAAAATGGACCCAGGTCGGGGGCTCTGCCCCCGAACCCTCGCAAGCTACCAGCACAACTTGACCTGCTGTAGGGACGCTGCCCCTCGTCCTCCCCGCAGGGGGCGTTGCCCCCGTGCCCCCCGCGAGCTAACAGCGCAGCTCGACCCGCGGTTCGCCCTGCTTACAAACCAGCTCAGGCTCCACAAACCCAACATAATTTTGAATGATTTATTGCAGTCAGTTGTATAGGAATTTATTTGGACTGTATTTACATTAGTAAGTCGGCAAACCGGTATCTTCAATATAATTACAAATGCTTTGTGAATACTGGGATTTGTTCTCTTCAATTTGCTTATCGACATCTCAGTTCGCATTTTTAACAGTTGATATCATCAAATATTTTTTGCTATTGGTTTTGAATTTAAAGTTGTTTTTGAAACACTGATTTGGGATTGGACTGAAAGAGTTTTGAAGTTCTGAAATATATTGATTTTTGGGTGGTATTTTTGTGGTGCTTTGAGCACTAAATTTTACTCATCTCGACTTATACCTCAAAATGTACCTTTTGGCAGTTTGTTTATGAGAGAGATTATAGGGGGTTGCATATGCAAAGAGGACTCTGATTTTCCTTTTTCATAACTATGAAATCCGATTCTTATCGTCATTCTTGCCAGCATACTTGTGATTGCCGAGTGTAGAAACAACATATGATCCTCTTGGATTTGTTCACTATTTATTACGGACCATAACCGAACCGTTTGGTAGTAGAATCATTGCCCCTTCTCTAATATTCGAAGGAACAGGGAAAGTAATCTCTTATTCTCCCTAAAAGAAATGATACAAGGTTAGTTATTACCAGGAACAAGCAAGAAGTTCTATTAACTGTTGAACCTCAAATGGTCAATTACCTCAAGAAGGGAGATAATGGAGGGTTGAACCGAAGGAAGTACTTCGTCCCCTTCAACGTCCTTTTCTACAGCTCTTCTCTCATCCTCCCCCAGTAACTTCACTACCAGAAGAAACTACTTTAGTAGAAGGATGAGCATGTCGGGATCGTTGCAATCTCATTTCTTGCTCCTCTCCAGTTGAGGCAGAAACAGAGACAAACAAATTTGAGTGGAAAAGGAAGCAATTGCAACATATTCTTCTAAATATGAAGATAAAGTCACATACCTGTAGCGGACCTCTCAGCAATTCTAAGAGAAGTCCTACTCTTTGATGGTTGTGGTGGGTCCTTCTGCCTCGAAGAATCCGACCTTGGTGATGTTTGCTACTGCACTGAAGGTTCTTTGATATCTACAGAGCCAGTCTTAACAGTAGCTTTCACCGTGGCTTTTACCAGATGCTACAGGTGATGTCTTCTGTAAAACAACAGAAAATCTAGTCAAAATATCTAATATTTTGGCAAATACAACAAGAAAGGTTGGTAAGAAGAAAAATAAGAGATATTATTACCTTTGAAGTGCCATTTGCCTTGTCCTTCGAAGCACCACCTGTTTTGTCCTTCGAAATAGTGCCCGTTTTATCCTTTGAAGAACATCCCTTCGAAGGAACAGAAGGGACGTTCTGAGATAAGGGGAGCTCAGATTCCCCTTCTTCTTCTTCATCTTCGGGCCTCCCTTCAGCTTCCTCTGCTGAGTCATCAGCCCCATCTTCCAAATATACTTCCTCAATAACAATGTAATCAGGAATGCTATAGGAAGTAGGGACTGCAATCCAGCTGAGGCACGTGCATTAACAAATCGGGAAAGTCTCTCTCTCCCTCTCTCTCTCTGAAAACTTTGATCACCATTCTCTGCTGCTCTGGAAAACCTGCAGAAACAAATCGGGCAACTCTCTCTCTCTCTCTCTGTGGTAACCTTGATCGCAGGTAACAGAAACTTTTCTTGAGTTTTTTTTTTTTTTTGGATTGAAAGCAGTAGATGGAGTTTGGTTGGAGGTTAGTGTTGGGATTGATAGCAGGATTCTATGTAGCTGTGTTAGGAAGCGCTGGAGGAGTTGGGGGTGGTGGAATTTTCGTCCCAATGCTCACATTGATCAATGGCTTTGACCCCAAGTCTTTAGTCCTCTACTGCCATTTTTAAATTCTAAATGTTTGTAAACTCATCCCGAGTTGAGTCGAGTAGGGCCAGCTCATTTTTTTTTAAAGACGTGGGCCGGACGATTCAATTTGGGTTGTTTGGTTCAACTCGGTCTGAGTCATTGTTGTTTCAATTTTTTGGGGGATCGGCCAAGGATCGCGGGTTGTCCCTGGCCGATCCCGAGTTGGATTGGCCGATTCAGACCGGGATTGGCCGGTCCTTTACACTATTCTCTGTATACACTGTCTTGCAAATCCTACGTATCGGTTCTAGTCCAAAAGACACCGATATCATTGTACCTCCCTCATTTTGATCACTCGACGTATCCTTTTTCAGTATTCCTGTATTGTTGAAATTTTGAATCATGTGAAGGATTGTTGGAGTTTGATTCATAATTTGAATCATTTTCTTTTGGGCCTTATTGTGATCCCTCAAATGTTGTCTTTTGGGCCTTATGGGCCCAATAATTAGTGAATGGGTTAGTCCCTTTTTTAGATCTTTTAAGGACATGTGTCTTTTAGCAACATCCTTTGGTCCAAGCGGTGCCTTGAAAAGGCACCATGTCTCTTTGTAGGGGTGTCGAACTCTATAAATAGAGGTCTTCTCCACCCATTTGAACACAAGCATTTAGTTGCTTTCTCTCTCTACCCCTCTGCATTGTGCTTCTTCTCTACAAGAACAATGCTCCTTTGAGTTTTCAATAGCCATTTCTTCCTCCATTGTCGAGTGATACACCGCCAATTCTCCTCGAGTCTAGTGGATTGTGCACCCACCGGGAAGTCAAAGACCGTTGAATCATGGATACCGGTCGCCATCAATCCAGGCACCAAGGATATAATCTTATAGGGGGTGATATTGGTATCAATTAAGGACAGTGAATTTACACACCTCGGTCTACAAATCGATAAGTCTTCTTATAATATTTATTGTTATTTTTATAGAATTTTTATGTACTATTCATTTTCTTAACTGCATGTCATCATTATTTATTCATCATTTGTTTTTTGAGAATAAGTGTATGTACCCATAATTGTCTCATTCATCTTCTTACTTACCCCTTATACAATCTTTTTACAACAGTTTTTATTGTACATGGGTGCTAAAATCGTGGTTCAGGAACAAGGTTCTTGTTGTTTTCATTATATTTTCATGCATTACATTATGCTACAATATTCTTTGATGAATCATAACAATAAATAATTTTATATTCCTATTTTCATGCGTGTAATAGAATGTTTGGTGTTTACCAGTTTAGATTCAAGTCATGTGCTCATGAAAAGACTTCTGATGTTTAAAAAAGAAAAAAGAAAAAAACAAACAAAATCTAGTATGTAGTGAAATCTGGACGAACACGAGTCTTGGTTCAAGTTCTTGAAGAACCGAACTCTAAAGTGTGTTTTAAGCTCATCAAAAACCTTGGGTTTTGATCAGTTCTGGTTCGATCATTACTTGAGAAATCTATACATGGAGGAACTGATTTAAAAGTTCTATAATGTATGTATATACACTTGATTGTTTCTGTTATAATAAAGAATGGTTAGCCGATTCTTTAGCCGATGGGTGGGGCAATATTTTGTTAGTTATATGCTTGAATGGTGCTTCCAATCCCTCAGGAACGTGGCAGATTATGTACAGGGCGGTCTATTTTGTGATTTTGTGGGGGATTTGAGGTGGGAGAAACAGATGGATTTTGTAGGATAAGAGTATCAGTCTCGGGGCTATCATTGATAGTATCCCGAGTTTGCCTGCCTCATGGGTTTGCATACTTCCTGAGTTCAGTGACAGACCGTGGTATGATGTTACGAGATGCTGGGAGACTGTAGCTTCTATCTAGGGTCTCAGTTTTGTGCTTTGGCGTTGCTGGGTGTATCTGTTTGATTTTCTCTCTTATCCTGTATTTGTATCTTTCTTTCTGGTTCACCACGTTGGGGAACCCAGTTTTTGTTCTTTTCTTGTACCGTTCTTCTGTTTGTTGCTGTGGTTCTTTTCTTTGTTCCTTGCTCTGTAACCAATAAAGTAAGGGTTACTGGTGATTTTTCCCTATGTTTTTAGGAAAATTACCTATATATTCTACTGTAGAAAAGAATCTACCAAAACATTGCGCTTAACTTTGAAATTGCCAAATCGTCCTCTGTCATGTTCTCTCATGTGATAGAGGTTAAATGACCAAGATACCCTCTTTATTGTCCGGTACAAGTCTCTATAATGAGGTACAAGTTCATTAACTATTTAATTTGACACACGTACCTGAACTTGCCACATGCATGTCTATAGTGAGTTACAAATCCCGCTCGAGTACGAGTCTCTATAGCGAGGTACAAGTCATTTATGGTAAGGTACAAGTTCATTAATTATTAAATTTGTCATATGTACCTGAACTTGCCACATGCACGTCTATGGTGAGTTGCAAGGCCCTATATTGTGAATTACAAGTCCGTTTAGGGTTATTTGATTAATAGTTTGAGCTTCAATCGGAGCCCAACCCTTCTGGTAATATTTCGGGATGTGTTGATATGCATGGTTGTGTCAAATTACTTAGCTATCAGGGTATGTTTCCACTTCTTGTTCAATCTAACCATGTCTCTAGTTTTGGTGGGATGAGCAAGTTATTGAGTTGAGAAGTAAGAGTTTCCATGGAGTTGGTTGATTTGGGTTAAGAGCATAATTGATAACAGAAGTGGCGAGAAAGTGTGAAGGGGTTAGGGCAAGGGTTAAAGAATGAGAGGGTGGAAATATTGAGGGATGATGGTATGAGTAGCAGTTACAGGATACCCAATCCAAAAACTGAGACTGAGCAAGCCCGATTAGAGCCTAGCTTTTTTCTTTTCTGCAAACATCATGACCTAGTCTCTCCAATTTTCCACCACTTCTGCAGTAAGCCTTGCCTTTTCTCTTCTCCCCACGTCAACTTGGGAGCCCAAAAATGATGGAGAACTCATCCTCAAACCCATATCTTCAATTTCACAGGGATGTATTTGCAGGAGAGAGAGAGAGAGAGAGAGAGAGAGAGAGAGAGAATAGCCGTCGAACTGATGAAGTTAGATGGTCTCTACGTTGTGATGAAGAAGGATTGAATGGAACGTTTCTATTGAGTGTCGGGATGTTTTAAATTCTCACCCACATAGGAATCATAATAAACACCCCCCTCCCCCCTCTGAATCATAATTCTAAAGAACTGTGGGAATTGTAATGTATTAGACTTCACACGTGATTTATAATTCACATGGGAATTGGTCATCCAAACACTTAAATTTCAATTCCCACTAGCCAATTCCAATTCCTATCCTAGAATTCTTGTGATCCAAACGGACCCTATGGGTAATCTGATATGGACAACGTAACAGTTGCATTTCATTTCATTGTAATGCATGTTGCACTTGGGTTGCTTAGATGCATATATGTTTACATGTAAATGTCATGAGTGGGTGCACAGCGTACCGCATAAATCCTTTTTACAGTCAAAACTTGAAAACTTGAAAACTTGAAATTTCTTATAATTCCGTGGGATATGAGAGACTTGTACTTATTGTTATGCATGGTTTTTGGATTCTTGTATGATAAGTCATTCAGAAAATTATCCTACTTCCTGAGTTGTAAGCTCGCCCCTATTATTTTATCATTTTTCAGGAAAAAAACAGGTTAAATGATACTTTGTGGACAGCTTTCTATGGATGTTGTTTAGTATGTCTTGGCTTGATTTCTTATTTTTCTCTGGTCTAGATCAAATTATGTAATAAGATTGAGATTGGATATCTATTTAACTTGGTGGTATTGTAATGGAGGAGTATTTTGGACATCTTCCTTTCACAATTTGGAATTTTATGGATTTGATATTTAGTTCCTTCGAAATGAAATAAATTTGCTTTGATATTTCAGTATTTTGTGATTGCATACTAAATCGCAGGGATATTGAGATCAGACTCTAATCATAGGGTTTGGGTCGTATCTCGGATTTTGAGTCTGCACTGATTTGTGTGCCTTAGAATTCAAGGCATGACATTACTGGCAAGCCAGTCAGCAACCATATTGCCATCTTTGAAGTAAGGAGCGACCGAGATTGAAGAGTGGGTCTAATCTCCTGGATCAGCTAAGAGATTCTCCGAGGCAATTCATTGTGAACTGCACCCAATTACAACCATTGAATTGCCTTCAATCCAGATTTGGGTTTAGACTCATCTTACAGTATGAAGGATACCTTCTCTTGCTCCAAAGAACTCTGCAACCATTATAGAAGTGATGCCAAGGGAGTTGCTGACATCGCTGCGATGTAGATACCTAGTTAGCATAATAGCTTGGTTTTATTTACTTCACATTGCTATTGATTTAATTGGGCTTAGTTTCTATCCAGACCTGTAATCTTTATAAAAGAGCACTTATATAAGAATTTGTAATCAACAAGACAATCATCAATGGGCTTCCATCTTCCTATAATTCTTTTATTCTATTATCCATCCATTAGTTTTGGGTATATTTTAGTCTATTAATGACAAATTTTGACCAGAGAACTAATAACCTCATATGGGAATCTTCTGACATTAAAAGTTGATGAATTTCAAACCATCTCCAAATGCATGTAAGCACACACAAAAAAACATTCGTTCAAACTTCATGTGTGATAAATGACCACTTGGATTATCGAATCACCAAAACCCACAAGGTTGAGATCTACCAAACAAATCTTCGTAAGAAGATCGATTCTCTTCTTGTTATTGATGCATTCCCAGTTCCCAGAGCTGTTGTATCCATCTGAAAGGTTGTTGCAGAACAATTCTCTTCTTGTGTCTCTGAAGATTAGCTCTTGCCCAAACTTCATTTACTGTGTCTTAATATTAGCGCTTGCCCAAAGTGCCTTTCCACAGGAATTACAAAACCTGGCCCTTTTGGAGTCCTGGGAAATCAGTGAGTGCCATGCTATATCTCTTCAGTCTTCGCCACAGGCAATCGGAGGCTTAAAAGAGTTTGGACATTGTCTGTTGAGAACTTGGCAATCTAACTTCTTTGTCAAGGGGACTATAATAGTTGGGCAAGGACTGATCTAACCAATCCATGGGCTTTATGTCTAAAAACTGCCAAAGCTTGAAAAAACTCAATCTTCATAGCGAAGAAACTTGAGAATTATCACATCAATGTAGACAAGGTGTCAAATTAAACAATGGGTCATTTACACATACCTCCCTTGAGTTATGCACAAATATTAAAGACCTCCCTTCACCTTTCAAAAACAACAATGACCCCCCGTTCATTGAATGAGTTAAAACTTTTTTTTGTCATTTTTGACTTAAATACCCTCCATTTTAAATACCCTTCTCCTGGCTGCAGCAGCTACCTCTCCACCACCGCCAGCACAACCCCATCTATTCTCTCCCCACCAACTTAGTTCATCTCCACCTCTCTCGGCATCATTTTCTCTTCTTCACCCCACCTACAACATGCACTACCTGACTAACACCCTCTCTCTTCCGTAAACCTCTACTGCTGCTCACATGTCAACAGCAATGGAGCACAACCACTCCCTGCCTCCCTCTCTATCTATACCTGTTACACAAACCGATCCCCTGTTTTTTCCACTTCAAACACCACCTCCACTCTTTTCAACCGTGAAACTCCCTCACAACGCAGCAGCAATTCCCCGAACCACTCTTCCTCCTCACCCATCTTCTTTCCGCCGTCTGCACCCTTCCTTCTCTGCCCTTTCACTTTCTCGCATCCATCTCTCCTGTTCTCCTATCGGTTCTCCATACCCTACTAATTCTGTTCTTGAAAGAAAAAACATCTTCTCTTCTCTAATATCAAGTGCTTTTCATTTTCTTCAAGATAAAAATACGTATCTAGCTTCAACTAATAACTCTGATAATGTACACATTGTTGCATGTGTAAAACCTGAGCTCCAACTAATAAAGCAATCATTCCTTGTCATAGGTTAAATAGCCCCAACAATCCTGGTCCACCATTCATGCCTATTGAAAGCCATGTCTTCTCAACTAATCTGTGTGGTTTCGGATCCTCCTTCACCTTCCTCCTCCTGTGACCTTCCACCTGCATAAACAGAACACATAAAACTGGAAGGAAATGACTAAGAGCAGATTCGCGCACCAATTTCTAGGACAGGAGCAAGAACAAACATGACTAAAAACTGGCTACAACCAGATCTGGGAAATTTTTCTTTCTTTATTTCAAAACCAGTTGGAATTGGATCTGATGAGTTTTACAGAATCCGTCTCAGTTCTTACATCTGAACAAAACAGGAATGAAGCAAGTTTCGAATGCATGACCATCTACAGGCAGCACATAAAAATTAATGAGCAAGTCTCGAAATCACACTTTCGGCATATAATCTACACAAAGAAGAGAATATGACACAAGCAAGATGGCAAATACCCATGATCATCATCATCCTAGTAGCATTCAAAAGCTTCCTTCTCTCTCTTTTTTTAGTACTACCCAAAATACCTAATAGGTTGATATAATGATGATGCCGAATATAAAACTAATTAATTTGTAAACTCTATATAGTTTACATGATCAATGAGACCTTTCAATCGGGAAAAAAAAAGGCAAGAGATAACTAACTGAAGAGAGATCATGTTTTGCAGCTTCGGCGAAGGTGTGAGGCAACTCTGGCAGATTTTTTTTTTTTGCAGCTTCTTTGAAGGCGTGCGGCGATGGCAGCTATAGCTCCGTCGAAGGGGTGCGACGACGGTTGCTATAGCTCCGTCGAAGGCGTGCAGCAATTGCTAATCTGGCAAGTTGGTTTTCAAGTTTTTTTTACAGAGAGAGTAGGTGTTTCAAAGGTTCGTTTCAGTAGAGAAGAAAGAATTTGTGTTTCAAGTTTTTACCTTGTTGTATAATTGACAGTCAATGTTAGGTTTTTTAGTGTATAATCGTTACTTTAAATTCTTATAACACAAAAGGGGTATTTTCGTCTTTAAATTGACTGACTTCAGAAATTTCATCCAACCTTTGACGGGAGACTTAACAGAAGGGAAGTAAGTGTGACCACTCTTCAAAGCTGAAGGGAGTTCATTGTTGTTTTAGAAAGGTGAAGGGAAGTGTTTGCAATTTGTGCATACCTCAAGGGAGGTATGTGTAAATTACCCTTAAATAATAAATAAAAGAAGACTAAGCAAGTCAAGGTCATTGTCCAGCTCATGAAGACTTTCTCCTCCAAAGATAAGATCCAAGAAGCCACCAAGATCATCATTACAGATTTTGGGCAAAGAAACCCTATTGAGAGATTTGGGGTGAAGAATAATTGAACTCTCTGCTAGGGATCTTGGAAGCTCTCAATTGATTGGTCAATCTAGCAGTCTCAGAGGATTAGTGTTGAGTTACTTCTTCCTTCATACTCTACAAGGCACTCCAGCTTTGCCTGCTCGTGGCAGTGATTGTTTTATCCCTGCTCCTACAGGTGGTATTTGAAAAATTAGCTAACCCCATGCAAGTATGTATGGTTGATTATAATGGCTTTAAGGAGGAGATCAAAAAGCTAATGCATACACTGCTGATAATTCACGCAGTGCATGAAGATGCAGAAGAACGACAAGTAACAGAAAAGGCAGTGAGAATATGGCTGAACGGGCTTAAAGATGCAGCTTATGACGCAGATGACATGTTGGACGAGTTAGCTTATCAATCTGCAGATCGTAGCTGCTTCATAGGGCAGGTAAGCAACATGTTTCCATCTTTGGAACCATATGCATATCCCTTTAAAAATGCAAGTCACCTGAAGCAGATATGGGAGACATTAGATGCAATCACAACAGAAATATTTAGATTCAACTTCAGAAAGGGAATTGGTTACAAGTAACGGTCTAAGAGAGTAAAGAGAAGACAAACTGGTTCTTTTGTAATTGAATCAGAAACTTATGGAAGAGAAGAGGATAAAGAGACGATAGTAAAACTATTACTATCAGCCAATAAAAGTAAAAGGCCTGGGGATGTTTCAGTTATTCCCATAGTCGGCATATGGGGTCTCGGTAAAACCACGCTAGCTCAATTAACCTATAATGATGAAAGGGTAACAAAGCATTTTGAGTTAAAAATATGGATGTCTTGGACGATTTTGATGTCAGGAAGCACATAAAAGCAACGATAGAATCTATAAATAAGAGTTAAGTGTGACTTCAACAATATGGATCTGATACAATCTCAACTCCATGAATCATGATGTGGAAGAAGATACTTGCACGTGTTAGACGATGTGTAAATTGATGATCCTGATGAGTGGGATAAACGAAGAACTTCGTTAAGTAGTGTCTCAGCAGGTAGCAAAATCATAATCACTACTTGTAGTAAAAAGGTGGGGCATCGATTATGGGTACAACTTCGTCATACCATCTGGAGGGTCTATCAGAGCATGATTGATAGAATTTGTTCAAGCAGCGAGCATTTGGTCAAGAAGAAGAAGAAGAACATGCTAATTTGTTTCCAATTGGAAAACAGATCGTGAAGAAGTGCGGTGGTGTACCACTGGCAACAAAGACTCTAGGAAGCTTAATGCGCTTCAAAAGAGAGGAAAGGGAATGGTTGTTTGTGCAGGAGAATGAACTTTGGAATGTATGCGAAGGTCAGAATGGAATTTTACCTGCCATATAGTAGAGCTACATGCATTTGCCTCCACATCTCAAACGATGCTTCGCATACTGCTCAATATTTCCTAAGAATTATGAAATCAAAAAGGAGAAATTAATCCATCTATGGATGGCGGAAGGTTTGATTCCATCACCCAAGAGCTGGACCGATCAGGGTTTTTGGGGTCTATCGATTAGATCAGAGGAGGACATTGGCAATGAGTACTTTAACCATTTAATATGGATGTCATTCTTTCAAGATGTTAAGGAATGTGATAGTGGCCATACAACAGTGTGCAAAATGCATGATCTTGCACAATCTGTTTGCAGAAATGAATTGAATACACTGGAATATGGCTGCTGCACACCAAGAAATTGTGTACGAATTCGCCATTTATCATTGGTTGGTGATGTTAGGTTGTCTGTGATTCCTGAAGCATTGTATAAAGCACAGAAATTAAGGACTCTCATTCTATTGTATCCAAGAGGTGACTTTGGAGAGGTCCCTCCCAAACTGTTTACAAGTCTTAGATTCCTACATGTGCTAGATCTAAGTGGATGTGGCATTAAACTTCTAACAGAATCATTCTCCTGCTTGAAATGTTTGAAGTACCTTGATCTCTCTCACACTCCGATTGAATTGTTACCTGAAACTATTTGCACAATCCATTTACGAACACTGATCCTCAAGAGTTGCTGTAATCTCATGGAGCTATCAGGCAACATGTCAAAAATGATTGAACCAAGACATCTGAATATAAATGGCTGTGATAGACTGACTCGTATGCCAGCTCAAATCAGTAACTTATGTCAGCTTAAGAGATTACCGATGTTTATTGTGGGCAAGGATACTGGGGAATCCAACTTGCAGCTAAGCCTCTTAGAGCTTCATAGAAAACCAAATATTAGACACTTGGAGAACGTCCAATCTACATCAGAAGCTCAGATAGCAAAGATGGGAGCCAAACAATACCTTCACTCATTGGGATTATCTTGGAGGAATAATCATGTGGGATTGGTTGTGACCAATGACAAGGGCTCACATCCTCTACAGCTTAAGGGTTACAGCAATCCATACAGCACCGTTGGATTGCTGCCACGTGGGTACCTCA
>JAUPMG010116468.1:0-11870 GCA_031762675.1 Pachysandra terminalis | reverse complement strand
ATGATATGATTACTGTTAGCCACACTCATAGGAATACGGGGTGAAGGTCGCACTTAAACTGGAAAACCTACAAAATCGGGAATTTCCGGTTTGGGTCGTGACAGTAATTCAGTCCAGTACCCAAAGCTTTTAGTAGGCTCTTCCAAAAACGTGATAAGAAGTGAGTATCTCTATCGGAGACAATCGTGATTGGTACACCATGAAATCTTACAATCTCTGGCTAAGTCTTCAGTAGACGTTGTTGTACATGTTAGGATGAAATGCGCTGACTTGGTGAGAAGATCAACTATGAACCAGAGCATATTATGGTTGAGTCTCGTCCGGGGCAATCCAGTGATGAAATCCATAGAAATGTGCTCCCATTTCCATTCTCCATTCCATAAGGGCAGAAGTGTACCTCTTGGCTTCTAGTGTTCTACCTTCACTTGCTGACATACTACGCAGTGAGCTACGAAGTTGGTAATGTCCCACTTCATCTTCCTCCACCAATAATACCTTCTGAGATCTTTGTACATCTTGGTGCCTCCTGGATGAATCAAGTAACGTGATCGGTGAGCTTCTTCCAAAATCTCATTCCTCAATTCTTCGCCTTCCAGTATGCATAATCTTCCTTTCCTTCTGATGCTTTCATCTTCTTCGTGATTCCAATCTGATCTCTGATCATCATGTGCTAGCCTTTGCAACCATTCATCTTTCATCTAAGATTCTATGATTCTCTCCTTCAAATTTGGTTTGATGATAAGTGTGAACAACCTTGCTTTAGCTCCCTAGTGTCAACTTTGACTCCAATGTCTGACAATGCTTCAAGTAATTGCCATTCTTGAATCAAGAGGTGTGATACTCCTCGGCTTCCTACTCAATGCATCTGCTACCACATTGGCCTTTCTTGGATGATACTTAAGAGAAAAGTCGTAGTCGATCACTAATTCCATCCATCGTCGTTGCCTCATGTTCCGTTCCTTCTGCGAAAATAGGAATTTCAAACTCTTGTGATCCGAGAACACTTCAAATGTCTCTCAATACAGATGGTGTCTCCAAATCTTAAAAGCAAAAACCATGGCTGCAAACTCGAAATCGTGTGTTAGGTAGTTCTTCTGGTGAATCTTTAGTTGTCTGGAAGCATAAGCAAACACCTTCCATTCCTGCATGAGAACACAACCTAAACCCAAAAGTGAAGTGTCTGCATAAATTTCAATCTTAATTCCGCTGTTCCGAAGAGTCAGAACTGGTGCAGTCGTCAACCTCTTCTTGAGTTCTTGAAATGCTTTCTCACACTCCTCCGTGCACTGGTACTTCACGTCCTTTCTTGTTAGTCATGTAAGAGGAACAACTATGCGAGAAAATTCTTCATTGAATCTTTGGTAGTAGCCGGCCAAGCCCAGAAAACTACGAATCTCTGGTATGTTCTTCAGTCTTTCCCAATATTTAATTGCTTCAACTTTAGACGGGTCCATAGAAATACCATCCTTAGATACTACATGTCCTAGGAATTCCACCTCTTCCTTCCAGAATTCACACTTCTCGAATTTCGTGTATAACTGATGATCTTCAAGAGTTCTCAGAGTAATCCAGAGATGATCTTCATGTTCTTCCCAAGTCTTGGAGTATATGAGGATGTCGTCCACAAAAACTACTACAAACTCATTGAGATAAGGTTGGAATATGCGATGCATCAATTCCATGAAAACAATTGGTGCATTAGTCAGACCAAATGGCATAACCATGAAGTCAAAGTGACCATAGCGGGTTCTAAAAGATGTTTTTGGTACGTCTTCATCCTTGATCTGAAGTTGATGATAGCCCAATCTCAAATCGATCTTGGAAAAGTATTTGGCTCACTTCAATTGGTTGAATAGATCTTCAATTCTTGGTTCACAGTGACTCGGTTAAGTTAATGAAAGTCGATACACATTCTCAATGATCCATCCTTCTTCTTGAAAAATAGCACGGGTGCTCCCCACGGTGATGAGCTAGGTCGGATGAAGCCTAGTTGAAGTAGCTCGTCCAACTGCTTCTTGAGTTCCCTCAATTTGGTAGGTGCCATCCAGTAAGCAGGTAATGCTATGGGACTCGCACCGTGAACCAAATAGATCGAGAATTCAACCTCTCTCTTGGGTGGCAAACTAGGTATGGCATGGAATACATCTCCAAAGTGACATACTACTGGAATAGTCTCAAATCCACTCTTCTCACCAATTGACCATAATGCAAGTACAGCGAGCTGATCAAATGCTAACTTTTACTAATGGTCCTCTAGGAATAGCAAACATGATAATTCTACTAAAACAATAAATCTGAGCCCGATACATTGTCAACCAGTCCATGTCAAGAATGACATCGTATCCTTCCATATCTCAACGTATCAAATCAATAGGTGCAGCAATCTCATCCACTACAATAGAACATGATTCACACAATCAATTCAATCAAGTGGAACCTCCCAACTACCACAATACTAGAATACAACATAACACTCATCAATCCCAAAACATTCACAAAGGCATGAGAAATGAATGAATGCGATGCCCCAGTGTCAAACAACACATGTGCTAAAGTTGAAAAGATAGGTATGATACCTTCCATCACTCCTCCCTGTAGTTTCTGATCTCTTGTAGTATCTTCAATTGATACAGCTGATGGGTTGATAGCATGAAGGCGACCTTGAGGTAGCTCATGAGATCGTTGTTGTTGTTGTTGCGGTGGTTGATAGTGTGAAGTCACAGGTTTTTGTCCTCTTTGCTAGAACTACTGTTGCTGTGCTTGCTTGACTTGTTGTGGTAGGTGCTTTAGAAAGGCTTGTTGATAATGAGGTTGTGGCACGAACTGTGGTGCGGTAGAAGGTTTGGATTGGAAATTTTACAGCTTGGGGCCTTCCAATCTCGGCGGGACTCGGCAATCCCTCTTTCGATGTTCTCGCCTTCTGTAATTGAAGCAAACTTTATCTTCAAGTAGCACTGGATAGTACAATTGGTATCGTTTCTCCGACATCTGGCCCTAATCAGTTCGCAGCTTTTTGGAATGTTCATGACATCCTTTGTAGTGTGAACGGCTAACTAGTTGCTTTTCCTGCTTCTTCTACTCCAGAATCTTTGTAAACTCGGCATTACTCTTCTCTACTTTCCTTCTTGTGTTGACTACCTCAAAGTACTTGGTCAACCCCCTTATTGCAAGTATGGACTTGATGTTCCCTCTCAGCCCATTCTCAATCAAAAAAGTCTTATTCTCTTCTATATCCACAACATAAGGTAGAAACTACAACTTCGTAAATCTAGTATCATACTCCGCAACAATCATGCTTCTTTGCTCAAGTCTCATAAAATCCAATTCTTTCTCCTTCCTAGCACTCTTAGGAAAATACTTCTCCAGAAACATTGTTTTGAACTTCTCCCAATAGATCTCTTCTTCTTCCATCACTTCTATAGATGTCTTCCACCATCTTCTAGCCTCTCCCTCTAACATGAAATGGCTAGTCTAACTCTCTCTAGATCCTCACATTCCAAGGCTTCGATTATATGTTCAAGATGATCTAACCACTCCTGAGCATCCATAGGCTCAGTGGTACTCTTAAATACAGCTGGTCCTAATCTCTCTAAAAGCTTATTCTCCTGCGATTGTCTCACATTGGCATACTGATTTTCCCTCATAGTATTAGCCATATCCTCCAATGCTCTGTAATCTCCTGTTAGTTGACGATCTCTCACCCCAGCACACCCAAACGAACTAGTGCAAGTAGTACCTGCTCTCCTTTTCCCAGCCATTCTGAAATTTCCATGGAAAAGGTAAGCCAAACAACTAAAGTAACATTAATCTCACATGTCATTATCCAAGTACACACAAAATTAATAATCATGATAAGGCAACTCAATCTCCAATATGATTCCATTGTAATGCAACTCCTTCTCCACGAATTGTTAATACTACCAAACTAGAATTCTAATAAAACTAAGCTCTGATACCACTCTGTCACATTTCAAATCAAAGGGTGTACTCCTTGATTGCAAAGAACACCACTTTAGAACCAAGGTGCGACTCTCACCCCTCCTCTCCACAATACTAAGGGATGGTGCAATCAAAAACTATAATCTACACACCAAACATAATACAGATAGCAGTGGAAGTAGTATATATATATCAAACCACAATGAGGTCTAGAGACACCTCAAACAACAACCATGAACCAAATTATAGTACAGGAAAATTATTACATCACATCACAGATTAAAAGAATTATCTACTCTCATTAAACACTAAAAGAGTTCTAACTGAACATAGCATAGGTCTTCTTGCTTCTCTCCAAATGGTCTCCATGCGACCTCCCGATACTTCATCTCCTAACACTTGGTTCACATGAAATGTTATGAGCCAAAGGCTTGAGCTTGATGGCCAGAAAGTACAATGTGCAAGCATGTGTAACCGATGAGTTCCAATATGAGAATGTATGACGTGACATGGTTCAATGCAAGGGTTCATCTTTTGTACGCAATGACATAAATATCTAATCCATCAGTCACTCAAGGTTGGCTATTACAATCACATGAATGCAATGCATGCCCTTGATTATATAACCACTAGATGTTCATGCTGATCGCCACCTATCCAACTTTGTTTCCCTTAGGATAACATAGGCCATCTCTGGCTACAGGACTCTCGGCAGATTCTACATGTACACTGTAGTTTTAGAGATTCTAAACCCATAGGAAGTCCATTTCCCACCTCTATTTTTGATCATGGAATTGAATCAGGAACTCCTCGGCATTAGCACAAGACTCTTCCCCGTGCCACATACCAGCTCATATCAATGAATCGGATTACTCACAACAGAATAATAAAAAAGTAATCGGGTTAAAGGGGTAGCTAATCCCTCACCCACGATCATTTTAGATTAACTATGTGCATTTCAGACTCCACATATGTTATCCTCATTGGTACTCGAACCTTGAGTCCAATCTTCGCACATTCTACTTTACTCCTTTCAAGGATTCAAGATTGTTCTGGTAGACAGGTATCACATATGGACCTTCAATGCATGTATGTACACTTTAATGCATGCCATTTTCATCCATCTATATATAATGCATAACAATATGTAGTTCAACATAATCTCATAAGCAATATCATGATCATTCAATGAATAACATGTATGATTGTCATAACATTGTAAGATAGCATTCAAGCTCAATTAATCTTAACAAGTAGGAATAATGACATCAACCTCATTTTAAAGAGTTTCTAGATGCATGTATATCCTAGCATTAATCAATGAACTTATGATTCGAAGTACCACACAAGGTCTGCAAGCATCACACATCAATCACATCTAGTCGGTGGACTGGTCGACATACCGACGGTCCACTTACAGTACCACAAGTATTGGTCGGTGGCTCCATCGACATACCAATGGGTCTACCAACAGGGTATAGTTTGCTTTGTCGGTAGACTCATCAGCATACCGACGGTCCACCGACAGGGACTCGTAAAAACACAGGGTTTGTTCGTCGGTAGGCTGTCAGTATACCAACGAATCCACCGATAGAGACTCCACAAATCTCATCGGCAAACTATTGGCATACTGACAGGTCCACTGACGGACGACGATCCCAAGATTTTTGGGTTTTCTAACTTTCTTTATTCAACTCCATTCCAACAGCAAAGCACATATAGGTCATATAATCATATTCTAAGCATACTAAACTATTTTAAACACATCAAATCACATTGAAATATACAATTGAACTCAAAACACCATTAAACCTAATTTATAACATGATAAGCACATTTAAGCAAGACTAACATGAATAAGCTCCATTTAAATCCATGAATTCCATAACTTAACTCTAGAATTTCAAATCAAAGGTTTCTACATATAGAATCTTTTTCAAGTACAACGAGTGCACACAGTGTATTTACCTTCACAAGACAGTCGATTCTTGTTATGGATGTTCACTTCTTCAAGAAGTTCTTCTTCTTCTTTGGTTTTCTCTTCCCCTTCTCTATTCTTCTTCTTCTCTCCTCTTCTCAGCCACAAACAAGAGAATTAGGGTTAGTTTTTCCCCTTAAACTTACCCTTCTAATTTCAACCATAGGATTAAGTTTGATTTTTAGTGAGAAAGATATATACCATTAATTCAGCTTTTAGGTGTAAATGATACCATGTGTGTTCATGTATACTACTAGATTTGTGTGCTCCATTAGTAAGTGTTCCTTCTAGATATTTTTATTAAGTCTTAAGTATTATAACTTAAATCCTAGAATTTATGGTATTTACACAAAGGCCCAAAGTTACTCATTGAAATTTTTAGTTGTAACAAAATGTCCGCTGAAAGAGTGGAATTTATTTATTTATTTTTTTATGAATTTTTTTTTATAGAACTTGGTTAAAAATAATACAAATGGGGGGACATAAAACCAAACCCCAAAGTGAAGTATTGTTTTTTCGTTGAAAAAAAAAACACTAAAACTGGGCAATAGTTTGGATAATGTGCTAAAGTGTATCCCAAGATGAGACTGCATACACTTCTACACCATATCACTAGTGTAACAGTGGCTTGATGAAGGATCATACAAAAAGTACTTTAGTGGAGCACAACACCCACTCCCCTAGCAAGATAGTAGCAGCTTCCCACCAATTACCAACAGGCCAGAATCCTTATGAATCCATATGCAATTGCTTCACTTGGGTGCCCTATAACTACACTAGCAGCACCAAAGAATATGAGCCCTCATGTATATAATTTTGTTTTTCATATATTGTAGAATAAATGAGCACAAAACAGCAATAGAGTAGCACTGAAATCAGGTCAACCCCATTGTGGCAAAACGTAACTGAGTTTAGTGCAACCAAAGCACCAGCAGAGCAAAACTGGGCACACCATGTCCTTCCACCCTACTACAAATACAGAATTTCTAAGACACTGAGAGTGACAAGGTAGCAAATGAGGGGTAAAGCAAGAATCATCCAATCCACAGTAGCTATGAAAGCCAGGGTGGTGAGTTGGGAGGCATAAAAGTCGATGTAGTGCGCCCCGTGCGGGAGCCAAGAACCGAATCCATGGTGGACTATGCCCACGAGATTCAGAATCTGAATCCAGTGCAGATTGTTGATTATTGCTTTGAAAAATTGGGTGTAGTCTGCAATTTCAAGTCGTCTACTTGTCTTTCTTATTATCCTTTTCCTAATTTTTGGGTTGGCCACAATTTTCTTTATGTAAGACAAACTCCTTAAACTATTATCTGGATTCTCTTCATGCTATCAATGTTCTTGTAGCACCGATTCTTTTTGATGTTCTTGATCCTTTAAATGCAATAAGGGCATAAAACAAGCTTTTTCAGACCATTTTGTTACCCCAATTCAATAGGTTGTGGGTGCGGGTGGGTGTGATGTTGTGGTGGTAGAAGGGTTGGGCGCTAGTTAAAAGGCTATAGTTCAGCAATAGTCTTTGGCTATAGGGATAAAGCCATTAGCGATTGATAGGGTGCTCGATGGTATAAGGGAAAGAGAGGAGGGGGAGTTGGATAGGATGGTCTTTTTTGCATCTAGTGTCTTGGATCAGGTTCAAGATGCTAAGGGTAAGTTTGTATCAGTTCAGGAGGCTGTTGATAGCTTTAGGGCTAGGCTAAAGGTAACGTTGCATTTGGCATCTTTAGGGTGGGATGAGCATTTCCCTTTTAACAACCAGTGGATTTTGGCTAGAACCACCTCGGATCATTGGCCAATCCAAATTAGTAGTCTCTAGATAGATAGAGGGTCGGCCTCCTTTAGGTCTGAGAATATGTGGCTATCCCATCCTAACTTTAAGGAGTTGATTCGGTCTTGGAGGAAGGAGTGTGTTGGAGAGAATCCAGGGTGGGTTGGATTCAAGTTCATGAGAGAGCATAAAGGTTTGAGAGGTAGGATTAAGGGTTTGAATAAGGAGGAGTTTGATATCATTGGGGATAGAAAAAATAAGCTTCTGGGTAAGGTGGTGAAGATTGATTGTGGTGAAGGGATGAGATCCCAGAGCAGGGAAGAGGTGGGGAGAGGAAGAAGGGGAAGGAAGAGTTGGAGGAAGTTTTAAAATTAGAAGAGGTTAGTTTGAGGAGAAAATCCCGTGTCGAAAGGTTAAAGGAAGGAGACTAGAATACAAGTTTGTTTTCATAAAATGGTATCTTTGTAAGTTGGTAATAAGAGAGTGAAGTCAGAGGAGGAGATCACTTCTAATTTGCCTGATTTACTCTTGATTGTACAAGTCAGAATAAAATTTTGACTTTGTGTTGAAAAGTAGGAGTGAGGGACGATTGGATGAGGAGAATAGTCAGTGATTGAAGAGAGGTTTTGAGGAGGGGATTAAGGTAGTTGTTTGGTAGTTGGCGGGGCATAAGGCTCCAGGCCCGGATGGTTTTATGATTTTATTTTTCTCAGAAGAATTGGGAGGTGATTAAGGATGAACTAAAGAGAGTTTCCAACGAATTCTTTAAGAGTGGGATTGTCTGTAGAGGCACAAATGCAACGTTTTTAGTTCTTATCCCCAAGAATCCTAGAACTGAAGAAATTAAGGATTTAGGCCTATTAGTCTGACCACCAGTTTAGATTGATTGATTGAGGCCAAAGTCGTATCGATTAGATTGATATTTGTGCTTCCCTCGTTGGTTCTCAGTAGCAGAGTGTGTTCATTAAGGAGACATAGGTTGTTGATACTATTTTAGTGGTTATGGAATGGGGGGATGAGAGAATGAGTGCGGAGTTCTGGGTTGGTAATCAAATTGGATTTGGAAAAACCTTACAATCGAGTAGAGTGGTATTTTTTGGATCAAATTTTGGATTGGAAAGGTGGTGTGAGGTGGCGGAGATGGATTGCGCGGTGTCTTAGAAATATGTGTTTCTCCTTGCAAAATGGGTCGGTTCATGGTTACATCCTATCATCGACTGGTATTAGACAGGGAGACCCATTCTCTCCTTTCTTTTACACATTGTTGGGGACGTTCTGAGTTGGTTTACGGGTATAACAGAGCAGGGTTGTGGTGAGTTGGTTTCCGGTTGAGAGGGATGAGGTTGAGGTGTCAAATCTTCACTTTGTTGATGATACGATTATGTTTATTGGGGCGGACCTTGACCATGTTATAAGGGTTAAAGAGTATCCTTAGAGTGTTTGAGATGGTGTCTGGTGAGAAGGAAAATTTGGAGAAGAGTACGATGTCAGATATTCATATGAAGGACAAGGTGTTGGTTGAGTGTTGCGGCTCTTGGATGTAGAACGGGGGAGTGGCCGCTATCTTACCTGGGGTTTCCCATGGAAACTAATCCAAAATCATTGGTTTTCTAGGATCTATTTGTTGAGAGGATTGAGCAGCGTTTGGTAGGTTAGAAAAGAAGTTATCTATCGTTGGGTGGTTAGTTGGAGGAAAAAATTCCATGTGGAAAGGTTGAAGGAAGGAGAGTGGAATACAAGTTTTTTTTTCACAAAATGGTATATTCGTAAGTTGGTAATGAGAGAGTGCAGTCAGAGGAGGAGATCACTTCTAATTTGCCTGATTTACTCTTGATTGTATAAGTCAGAATAAAATTTTGACTTTGTTTTGAAAAGTAGGAGTGAAGGACGATTGCATGAGGAGAATAGTCAGTGATTGAGAGAGGTTTTGAGGAGGGGAATAAGGTAGTTGTTTGGGAGTTGGTGGGGCATAAGGCTCCAGGACCGGTTGGTTGTATGATTTTCTATTTTTCAAAAGAATTGGGAGGTGATTAGGGATGAACTAAAGAGAGTTTTCAACGAATTCTTTGAGAGTTTATTTTTCTGTTGAGCCACAAATGCAACGTTTTTAGTTCTTATCCCCAAGAAGCCTAGAACTGAGGAAATTATGTAGTTTAGGCCTATTAGTCTGACCACCAGTTTATATAAGATCGTCGCTAGAGTCGTATCAATTAGATTGAAATTTGTGCTTCCCTCGTCGATTCTCAGTAGTAGAGTGTGTTCATTAAGGAGAAATAGGTTGTTGATAGTATTTTAGTGGTTACGGAGTGCATGGATGAGAGATTGAGTGCGGAGTTCTGGGTTGCTAATTAAATTGGATTCGGAAAAACCTTACAATCGGGTAGAGTGGTATTTGTTGGATCAAATTTTGTATTGGAAAGGTGGTGTGAGGTGGCGGAGATGGATTGCGGGGTGTCTTAGAAATATATGTTTCTCCTTGCTAAATGGGTCGGCTCATGGTTACATCCTATCATCGATTGGTATTAGACAGGGAGACCATTCTCTCCTTTCCTTTTCACTTTGGTTGGGGACGTTCTGAGTTGGTTTACGGGTATAACAGAGCAGGGTTGTGGTGAGTTGGTTTCCGGTTGAGAGGGATGAGGTTGAGGTGTCAAATCTTCAGTTTGTTGGGGCGGACCTTGACCATGTTTTAAGGGTTAAAGAGTATCCTCAGAGTGTTTGAGATGGGGTCTTGTATGAAGGAAAATTTGGAGAAGAGCACGATGTCAGATATTCATATGGGGGACAAGGTGTTGGTTGAGTGTTGCGGCTTTTGGATGTAGAACGGGGGAGTGGCCCTTATCTTACCTGGGGTTTCCCATGGAAAGTAATCCAAAATCATTGGTTCTCTAGGATCTAGTTGTTGAGAGGATTGAGCAGCGTTTGGCGGGTTAGAAACGTAGTTATCTATCCTTGGGTGGTTAGTTGGAGGAAAAAATCCCATGTGGAAAGGTTGAAGGAAGGAGAGTGGAATACAAGTTTTTTTTTTCATAAAATGGTATCTTTGTAAGTTGGTAATGAGAGAGCGCAATCAGAGGAGTATAGTACGTTGTCAGACATTCATATGGAGGACAAGGTGTTGGTTGTGTGTTGTGGCTCTTTGAGGTACAACGGGGGAGTGGCCCCTTTCTTACTTGAGGTTTCCCTTAGAAGGTAATCCCAAACCATTGGTTTTCTAGGATCCAGTTTGAGAGGATTGAGCAGCGTTCGGTGGGTTACAGAGGAAGTTATCTATCGTTGGGTGGTTAGTTGGAGGCAAAAATCCTGTGTGGAAAGGTTGAAGGAAGGAGACTGGAATACAAAGTTTTTTTCATAAAATGGTATCTTTGTATGTTGGTAGTGACAGAGTGCAGTCGGAGGAAGAGATCACTTCTTATATGTCTGATTTATTCTTGATTGTTTAAGTCAGAATAAAATTTTGACTTTATGTTGAAAAGTAGGAGTGAGGGGCGATTGGGTGAGGAGAATAGTCAGTGATTCGAGAGAGGTTTTGAGGAGGGGATTATGGTAGTTGTTTGGGAGTAGGCGGGGGATAAGGCTCCTGGCCCCGTTGGTTTTATGATTTTATTTTTTCAGAAGAATTGGGAGGTGATTAAGCATGAAATAAAGAGAGTTTTCAATGAATTCTTTGAATGTGGGATTGTCTGACCACACGTTTTTAGTTCTTATCCCCAAGAAGCCTAGAGCTGAAGAAATTAAGGAGTTTAGGCCTATTAGTCTGACCACCAGTTTCTATAAGATCATCGCCAAAGTCGTATCGATTAGATTGATATTTGTGCTTCCCTCATTGGTTCTCAGTAGCAGAGTGTGTTCATTAAGGAGAAATAGGTTTTTGTTAGTATTTTAGTGGTTGCAGACTGTGTGGATGAGAGATTGAGTGCAGAGTTCTACGTTGGTCATTAAATTGGATTTGGAAAAACCATACTATCGGCTAGAGTCGTGTTTTTTGGATCACATTTTTTATTGGAAAGGGTTTGGTATGAGGTGGCAGAGATGAATTGCGGGGTGTCTTAGAAATATGTGTTTCTCCTTGCTAAATTGTTCGGTTCATGGTTACATCCTATCATCTACTGGTACTAGAGAGGGAGACCCGTTCTCTCCTTTCCTTTTCACTTTGGTTGGGGACGTTCTGAGTTGGTTTATGGG
>JAUPMG010116457.1:0-11871 GCA_031762675.1 Pachysandra terminalis | reverse complement strand
TGTAACACTTGCACTCTTGGGCTTATTACTGTTATTTGTTAGTCTTAGAGATATGTTAATGTGAATGAATTAATGCAATTATACTATTTTGCAGGTCTAAGGATGAAGAGGAAGATATGGACTAATTCAAGTTAATTAAAGCTTCAAATGGATTAAGCTTCAAGGCGCGTAAGAGGAAGTGATCAAAGCCCAAATCCAAGCCCAATTACACCTTGAAGCCCATGGAGGAAGCCCAAGTGAATCCCATAACATCAAGTCAAGCTCAGCCTAGAAGATAGCCCATTTTGCATAGTGCGATCGATCGCAGGAGGATCAATCGTACTGCGATCGAGCGCATACTTACGATCGATCGCAGAGACGGTGCGATCGAGCGCACACGGTTACAGTAGTAATTCCATGTGTAGTCAGTAGTTGGGTCCGATTGTGATTTGTCTTCCATTTCTTTTGGACAATTATTAGATTAGAAAACATGTATTATAAGACTATTAGCAGGTTGTTGGGATTATGAGGAATTAATTTAGAGGTTGAATCGGATTATAATTCGTGTTCTTCGTGTTCATCGCGTGTTCTTTGTGTTCTTGCCGTGTTCTTTGCTGGGCGTATGCAGATCGTGGAGATGACCTTCTACAACCTTGTTGAAGATCAAACATCCATGAGTAGCTAAACTCCCTTGTGGAGTGTTGATGTAAACTATAACCTTTTTAATTATGGTTTAATCTAATGGTTTTAGGCTTTTTAATTCAATGTTTGATGATTGCATGATTAAGAGGATTTATAGAAATCAGAATTTAATGTTTAATACTCAAGTCTAATAGAATGATTGACCATTAGTTTTGTTAGGATTGAACCCAAAGTTTTCCTATTTTCTGTGATTATAGGAATACTAATTATGCAATAGTGCCTAATGATATGATAAGTATGATTGGATTTGATAGGCCATTCCTAGGGAAGACGGGTTGTAGTACAAATTAGATTAGTTAGTGTAGGTAGACAGTCCGTGCCTACCGAAGATGGGTTATACTTATCCCATATGATAGTGTAAATCATGCCTAAGAATTTGATAGCTTACGCCTAGAGAAATCGAAGTTAGGCTATGCTTATTCTTAGCATGATACCTTTTTGGGACGTTGTGTGTGCTTGTAGCCACACAAGTCTATTTTCAGACAGTGAATTAATGCCTAGAATTTATGAGATTGCCATAATCAAAGGGTTAGAGGGTTCATCAATACTCTACTGTTTTCTTTATTGATTTAATTCACTTTATTTTAGTTTAATTTAGTTTTTAGAATTGATCATAAAATTCTTTTTCTTTGTCTAATTAATTTATTTAGATTTAATCTAATAATTTAACAATCACAACCTTTTCAGTCCTTGAGGTTCGACACCCTTGAATAGCCCTATCCTACAAGGATTCGTCCTATTGCGAGTGGAAATATAATTCACACATCACTAGGGGATTGTAAGATTCGAACATCGAGAAAAGAGAAATCATATGGACGTCGATTTCACTCGTGTCCTAATTCAACGGTGAGTGGTTCAAATGATAACATTACATATTGAAATTTCTTTCTCCATCAAAATTCATTTTGGAATTTGTTTTAAGTTACCAATCATGATTGTGGACATTTTGCATGGCTTGACGTCAAGGGCTCTTGCGTTGATACAACGGATAATGTGAGAAGCCTTGTTCAGAACGATGCCGTCAAGGCGAATATTATAAAGCGTATGATCAAAACGGAATTTGAAGCCTCTGAAAGAGTAGCTTCTTTTGGACGAGTTCGAAAAATTAAGTTTGAAAGATTGATGAAAAATTATATGTATAACTTTATATGGACGTGTAAATGTTTTGGAAGGTTAATTTGAATGGTTAACAATGTTCTTATTAAACTTGTACATTATATAAAACATATCATTCAAACAGATTAAGCAGGAATTTCATATTTACACACCTCTGGGACAATATTTCAAATTCTCTTAAAACAGAAATTTATACAGAAATTGTTAAAAATATTAACAACTTGTTGTAGTTTGCAACAAGTTGGGATATTTTTTACCAGATTGTAATAGGATTTCTTCAGAAATTGTTAAAAAAAAATAACAACTTGTTTTATATTATAGCAACTTGGTATATTTTTTAACAAAATGTAATATGATTTCGTCAAAAATTGTTTAAAAAAAATAATACATTGTTTTATATTATAACAACTTGGTATATTTTTTAACAAAATGTAATATGATTTCTTTAGAAATTGTTAAAAAAGATAACAATTTCTGTACATTTACAGCAACGTGTTATATTGTTTAACAAATCACCAACAAAGTGTATAATTGTGTAAAAATCATCGACCAAGACAATCGTACACCTATGTAAGAATCACCAACAAAGTGAACACAATTTTTTTTGGAAAAGATAAATTCAAAGATTCTTTTAATGGACTGAGATATTTACATGAAGATTACAGCTAGTTAAGCCCACACTCAAACAAAATAAGGGCAACATTATAACTGTCAGAACAAAAACCATGATAATAGATTCAAAAGATAACTATCCCAAAACAGTAGCAGTAACAAATGCTTCAAAAACCACCACCAGAAGTAAGAGCTCCAAAGCAGCAACAACAGTAGGTGTTGTTTCATAAACATACAAGAAGCAAATTATTACTAACCTACTAAACTATTGTATAAATAAAAAAGAAATTTCTTGAGCTGTATAAAAAGGCAATCATAATACTAAGGAAACCACAATTGAAGGTAAAAATTATTACCCACCATATCTGTCATAAATCATCTATCATTTTCAACTTCTTCCAAGGACGACCATCACTACCAAGATGTTTCTAGCGATGAGTAGGTCATGGCAATGGCTGTGATGAAGAATCGGTGGCCACTGGGATGATACCTGGATGCTGGACCGGAGAGGACAGTGCCTCCTCAACATGTGCACGTCTTGGTTGTTTAGGTTGTGTCGAAAGAGGAGCAGTACATACCCTCGAGTTTTCAGCTAATCAGACACTCCTACGCACACCGAGTGCATGCCGTCTAGGAGGCACAATGAGTGCCTCACCCAATTGATCAACATCTATAATATTTGCGTATTTAAGGAGTCCAATAAAGTTAGGAAGGTATAAAAATATTGTCTTTACGTATTAAACTAATTAAGACTGATATGTTATATTCAATAACATACCTTCACTATGTGATACCTCCGTCGTCCGATGGCTAGGAGCATCCTCATCATCCTTAGCCTCGTCCTCACCATCTACAACCTCCTTTGTCCTATCATCATCTCCATCATCAGCATCGCCATCATCATCTCCATCACCATCCTCGTCATCATCATCTCCATCATCATCACCATCCACAGCCTTGTCTGTCCTATCATCATCCTCGTCATCATCATCTCCATCACCATCATCGTCATCATCATGTCCATCGCTATCCTCGTCATCCTCCTCCTCCTCTGAACCATCACCATCACCTAAAGTGATAATGGAAATCAAAGACACAATAAAAGGTAAAAAAAATGCATAACTATGTGAATGTAAACTTACCTTCATCTCCTCCGACATCTACCATCCTCCACTCTTCTCCAGTAACATGGTCTTCCGCCTCCATGCGAGAGAAAAGATTGTGTACATGTGCATTTTCTTTAACTGATAAGAGATCATATAGGATGGGTCGGGCAGTGGTAGTAAACTTGTGTTTTCTAATACAAGTAGGAGAAAAGTCGTTAATATTAATTGATTAATCATAGTTATAAAAAAATGATAAGTTAACAATTACACTCACCAATCGCTCTGCATCGGAATCACCATAACCTCTAGGCTTATACTCGTTTGGCTGCTTACAAGGCATATTTTTGTTTAGTGGATGAATGCATAAGTGAGTGGCAGAACGATACCACTCCTAGTACTCGTGTAATGCAGGGTCTGACTCGGAGAGAAAGAGAGCCATCAACCAAAAGAAGTTCCTCCGTAACTGCCCACCACTGCCGGACCTCAGTTCTGTAGCTCACAACATAGGTCTCCAATAGCTTGGAGAGGAGTCTCAAGTCCTCTATACAAGGATGCTGAGGTATGTGCTACACCATACGAAACTATCTCATCACTTGATCCGGCCTATGCATCTCCTGAGTGTGAAATAAGAGGAGCCCCACCCTTGCCCTACCCATCAGATTTCCAACAAAACCCTCTATTGGTGTAGTCAAATGAGACTCATATGGTAACCACTCCACCTGTTAAATCCTACAGGACGAAATGATAATGATTGTGTTTCTAATAGTTTTCAAGATACATCTATACCAAACTAATCAACATAAAATAAAAATCTTACATCGTCCTCTGAAAGAAGATCAAGCTTTTGCCTGAATGCCAACAAGCTGTTGTGGACCTCACTCCCTCGGACCTTTTTCCTCCATCGAAAAGCCCTAGGAAAAGCCAACTCCTCCTCCT
The DNA here is from genome assembly GCA_031762675.1 of Pachysandra terminalis. Classification (NCBI taxonomy): domain Eukaryota; kingdom Viridiplantae; phylum Streptophyta; class Magnoliopsida; order Buxales; family Buxaceae; genus Pachysandra; species Pachysandra terminalis. Next base: position 7,420 of record JAUPMG010116457.1, on the reverse strand, counting down.
CCTCAACCATCTCAGGTTGAAAGCACGTGAAACGCTCATAAAACCATGCCTACACAAAAACCAAATGCAAAACAATGATTAGAAAATAGCTAAACCTAACGACGTACAATACTTTCAAATGAATGTAAACGTACCATAAGAAATCTCATGTAACCACCAATGTTCTTCTGACTGCTCAAACAAAAACTACGTAACTGTTTGTACAGGCAGGCCAGTCCAGCGGCACCCCAAGCATACTCCCCACACTCAACTAAGTCCTCTTGTAGGTGAAGGTACATGGTATTAACCATATTCCAAGAAGTTTCTGAGAATATGGTCGAACCAAGAAGGTATAATATGTATGCCCGGGTGTACTACTGTACCTGTACAACAGTGTGGTAGAACACTAAAATGCTCTCGCAACCACCCTAACCGAACATTACAACCATGAAATTGGCGCTCTCTTGGTCGTATACTGAGCAATCTCTCACAAACATTATCTGCTGGCTCGATCCTACCAACAGACGGTCTGCCCATCACTCGCAAACCTAAAAGGAAGGCAACATCCTCCAGCATCGATGTCATCTCACCGATAGGCATGTGGAACGTGTTCGTCTCTGGTCTCCACCACTTTATCGCAGCTATGATCAAGCCACAGTCCACCTGGATATGGCCAATCCTATATTGATGGCCAAATCCAGCAATCTTAAGCAACCGTATCTGCTACTGTGTAAGATGCCATTCCCTCAACAATCTCGTGTGATCGTTGGTATGAATAATATGCTACTCCTAAAAGGTCAATAAATAAGTGAGTATTAGTAAATAAATACTAATAACATCATATGTATCAACAAAACCCAAAACATGTTTACCTGTCCCGCCCATATATGCTGAGAAATATATTTTTTCTGAAGGTATAACAATGGCCTATCTGAACTGAAGGTAGTCGCCATCCTATATAGAAAACAAAATTATGAACTCATAGAAATATTTACTTCAGAAACAAACAACTATGCTACTGAAAATTAAAACTGGTAAAGCAACTTGTAATAAATAATAGCTATTTATAGAATCTGAGAATAAAAAAAATACAAGCTGAGTAAATAGCACACCAATCCAACCACAATGTGTTCAGAATACCCTAGAATGTAATCGAACCTATACTAGACCCTACAACCAAGCTTTCACCACCTCAAATTGAAATGATGGAATATGAAATAATCACTTCCTTTTTATATGAAGTGCCTTCCATTACCGAAAGCAAAAAAAAATAAAAAAAAATACAAACATCAAAGTCTCTAAATATGGTAAAAGCTAAGAGAACATGCCATCTCAATCTTTGAATTCTTATGAAGGTTTTGCCTTTTTGATTACATCCCCACATGTGGAACAAGTTTTAATTGACATGAAATTGATGTAAGAGACCTAAGGGTTTTATTGAGTATGAGTTTGTTTCTCTGTTCTATAGAGATATTTACAGAGATTGGATCAGCCAAGTCTATGCTGGTTGTGAATAAAAGGGAAACAAATCTTCATTTAGAAACCCTATCGATAATAAGATTATCAGGAAAAAAAATCAAACAAGCAAGAAAATATTCCTCTTAAATGGGTGTCACAAACAAAGGCACAAAACCTTTAAATTATTGAAATGGGTATTGTAATCAAATCCAACAAATAAAGATAAAATGATCCTTCAGATTTCTACAATGTAAAATATGCAATAGAATTGATTATCAACAAATATTAAGGATGTCTCATCCAAATAACACTACATATTGTTTGAATCAAACATTTTGATTTATTCGTTAAATCTTTCAGCTTAATAAATTTCGATTAGATTTAACAAGAAAGAGGAAGAAGGGAAGGGGAAAAGAAGAATTTAGGGTTTTGTTCTTGAACGTTTCGTTTGATTCGAAGGACATGAGGTTGAAAGGAATTATCTCGTTTAGAAATGACAAAGAAAAGGATAATGATTTGAATCAAACAGTTTGATCCCTAATATTTGATTATCAACAAATATTAGGGATGTCTCATCCAAATAACACTACATAGATGGAAGTGATAACAATGTGAAGAAACCTTAGCTTCAACATTCAATAGGGAAAATTTAAGCAGAAAAATACGGGGAACAAAAACGAACGGATGATACAAAAAGAACGGCAGAAAATACATAGAAAAGAAGAGCATAGAGAGGGAGAGAGAGAGAGAGAGAGAGAGAGAGAGAGAGAGAGAGAGAGAGAATGCAACTCACCAGAAAAGTGATTTGGACTGGTGTTGCTATCGGAGAAGATCGCCAGATGATCGTTGGTGAAGAAGATTTGGGCCTGTGTTGCTATCGGAGAAGATCGCCGGATGATCATTGGTGAAGAAGAAAACGTGAATGTTAGGAAGAGCTACGGCTTTGAAGAATGAGAAGGGGTTTTCTTGTTTGTTTCGGCTAGGGATTTGAAGAGAGAGAAGGCTAGTTGTTATAATAGAAATGGAGAAAGAGAGGGAGAAGCTCATTCGTATGGAGAGAGAAAGAGAGAGGGAGAGGATTTTCGTATGGAGAGAAAGGGAGGGAAGGGTAGTTTAGGTGTTTTTTAAAAGCAAATACGCGAGACATAAATGACACGTCCTCTGTCATATGATAGAGGATCGTATTGCAAATAGTATTGTATAAATATACCGAACCAGTAAATTGTTTTGGTTAATATACTTTTGGGCAATAAGTTGCCTAAAGTAGGGGAATTTGGTAATTTTCCTTAATAAATTTAGTTTGACTAAAAATTCAATATACTACATGGCGAGATGCCAATAATCTACGGCAGGATGCCAACAAAGAGATGCGCCTTTATACTTCATGGTGGGATGCAAATACTCCCTGGCAGGATGTCGACTAAGAGATGCGTCTCTATACTATATAGCGGGATGTCAATACTCCACGACGGGATGTGACTAAGAGATGTGTCTCTATACTACATGGTGGGGTGTCAAAATTCCACGGCAGTATGTCAACTAAGAGATGCGTCTTTATACTCTATGGAGGGATGCCAATACTCGACGACGGGATGCCGACTTAGAGATGCGTGTCTATATCCCAGGTGGGATGCCAATACTCCAAGACGAGATGCCGATTAAGAGATGCGACTCTATACTCCATGGCGGGATGCCAATACTCCACAGCGAGATGCTGACTTAGAGATGCGTCTCTATACTCCATGGCGGGATGCTAATACTCTACGGTGGGATGCCGACTTAGAGATGTGTCTCTATACTTCATGGCGGGATGCAATACTCCACGACAGGATGCCGACTATGAGATGCGTCTCTATACTCCATGACGGGATACCAATACTCCATGGCGAGATGTCGACTAAGAGATGCAACTCTATACTCCATGGTGGTATGCCAATACTCCACGGCGGGATGTCGACTTAGAGATGCGTCTCTATACTCAATGGCGGATGCCAATACTTCATGGAAAGAAGCCGACTAAGAGATGCGTCTCTGTACTCTATGGAAGAATGCCAATACTCCACAGCGGGATGCCGACAAAGAGATGCGTCTCTATATTCTATGATAGGATGTCAATACTCTACAGCGGGATGCCGACTAAGAGATGCGTCTCTATACTCTTTGGCAGGATGCCAATACTCCACGGTGGAATGTCAACTAAGAGATGTGTCTCTATGATCTATGGTAGAATGTCAATACTCCACGGCGGGATGCCGACTAAGAGATGCGTATCTGTACTCTATGACAAGATGCCAATACTCCATGGCGGGATGCCGACTAAGAGATGCGTCTTTATACTCCATGGAGGAATGCCAATATTCCGCGGCGGGATGTTGACTTAGAGATGCGTCTCTATACCCCATGTTGGGATGCCAATACTCCACGGCAGGATGCCGACTAAGAGATGCATCTCTATACTACATGACGGGATGCCAATACTCCACGGTGGGATGTTGACTAAAAGATATGTCTCTATACTCCATGGCGGGATGCCAATACTCCACGACGAGATGCATCTCTATACTCCATGGCAGGATGCTAATACTCCACAGTGAGATGCCGACTTAGAGATGTGTCTTTATACTTCATGGCGGGATGCCAACTAAAAGATGCGTCTCTATACTCCATGAAGGGATGCCAATATTCCACGATGAGATGCCGACTAAGAGATGCATCTTTATACTCCATGGCGGGATGCCAATACTCCACGATGGGATGCTGACTTAGAGATGTGTCTCTATACTTCATGGCGGGATGCCAATACTTCACGGCAGGAAGCCGACTAAGAGATGTGTCTCTGTACTCTATGACAGAATGCCAATCCTTCACGGCGGAATGCCAACTAAGAGATGCGTCTTTATACTCTATGATAGGATTTCAATACTCCACGACGGGTCGCCGATTAAGAGATGCGTCTCTATACTCTATGGTAGGATGCAAATACTCCCTGGTGGGATGTCTACTAAGTGATGTGTCTCTGTATTCTATGGCAGAATGCCAATACTCCACGGCAGGATGCCGACTAAGAGATGCGTCTCTGTACTCTATGACAGGATGCCAATATTCCATGGCGGGATGCCGACTCAGAGATGCGTCTCTATACTTCATGGCGGGATGCCAATACTCCATGGCGGGATGCTGACTAAGAGATGTGTCTCTATACTCCATGGTGGGATGCCAATACTCCACGGTGGGATGCCGACTTAGAGATGCGTCTCTATACTTCATGGTGGGATGCCAATACTCCACGGCGGGATACTGACTAAGAGATACGTCTCCAAGCCACACCAATGCTCAAGGGCAATGATCGGTGTGCAGTGACAATGTTGGTCAAACTATACCATGACCACGCCAATATCTTGAAGGTAATCGTCGTGGTCAGGGGGACTGAAATGTAGATATGAAAAATAGTAAGGGCAGATAGCCCAATAACAGACCGTCACTTGTCAGGACTATGACCGACACGTAACAAGATCCCCAATGATACCCATGGGTATAACCCTTGGAAACTTCCTAAGGAAGAACTCTGGTCGCTTCGAAGAACCGGTTCAAGGAATATACAACCAAGACATAGATATAGGGAGAAGGTAGTGCGCTACCGTGATGACCATTTATTACATAAATCACAGGATAATCAACACTACAATGACTATGGAATGAAGTTAATATCAACATGTACTCCACAGCAGGATGCCAGACCCCTTTACAACAGGATAGTGATGTAGAATGATCTCTCAAGTCATACTCGAGAGCGCCCACCTGTGATGGGACAACCCCTCGGGTTCTTGAGAGTCTCACTTTTGCTGGGACATCCTCTCAAGTCATACTCACAGGTGCTCACCTGCGATGGGACAACCCCTTGGGTTCTTGAGAGCTTTAGAGGTGATGTAAGATGTCAACACGTTGATATGAATTTACACATAAAGGGAGTGACAACCTTGGACGATGTAAGACGTTGAAAAATCAATATGAATTTACAACCTAAGGGGAGAGATCTCGCTAGAAGTTGTAAGACGTCGATACTACCTCGATCTAGAGCGATGCTTGATGACGTTGTAGGTGATACTACCTCGGTCTAGAGCGATGCTCGATGATGTCGTAGGAAATGCTACCTCCGTCTAGAGCGATGCTCGATGACTTTGTAGGCTATACTACCTCCGTCTAGAGCAATGCTCAATGACGTCGTAGGCGATACTACCTCCGTCGAGAGCAATGCTTGATGACGTCGTAGGCAATACATACCTTCGTCTAGAGAGAGTCTCAATGACGTCGTAGGCAATACATACCTCCGTCTAGAGAGAGTCTCAATGACGTTGTAGGTAATACATATCTCCGTCTAGAGCGATGCTCGAAGACATAGAAGGTAATACTACCTCCGTCTAGAGCAAAGCTCAAAGACGTAGAAGGCAATACTACCTTTGTCTAGAGCGATGCTCTAAGACGTAGAATGTGATACTACCTCCGTCTAGAGCGATGCTTTAAGACGTAGAAGGAGATACTACCTCCGTCTAGAATGATGCTATAAGACATAGAAGGTGATACTACCTCCGTTTAGAGTGATACTCTAAGCCGTAGAAGGAGATACTACCTCCGTTAGAGCAATGCTCTAAGACATAGAAGGTGATACTATCTCTGTCTAGAGCGATGCTCTAAGACGTAAAAGGAGATACTGTCTCCGTCTAGAGCGATGGTCTAAGACGTAGAAGGTGATACTACGTCCGTCTAGAGCAATGTTCGATGACGTAGAAGGTCATATAGTCTCGAACGTACTAAGGTTCGAGGAACTTGAAAGTACTAAGACTAATAGCCTCGATGGTGCCAAGACTAGACAGTCTCGATGACGTCAAGGCTTAACAGTTTTTATTACCACGAATATCTATTGATCGCCAACGCCCATATCGAAGCGTTATGAGCGTGACGTACAGGGGGACTCGCCAATTTCTTGACATGACATGAACTACATGCCGTGTCACGGTTTTCAGTGGTAAACCTATAATTCATCAAAATGACTTTTGATTGGTCCACCTAAGAGACTTGGGTACATAATGTGTACAACCTTAGGCGAACGTTTTAACCACCGTCAGAAACGGTGGTTGAGAATTCTAATTGCAGTTAACTTTCTTCCAAAAGCTTTAAATACTAGCTCACTTCCCTCATTCGGGATAGATGGATAAAAAGGTATTAGACTAATAAAACGTGGCTTTGAAGTGTGCTCGCATAATTCGTAGCCTGGTTCAACCGGTGTTTGATGGTCCACCAGACCTGAACTACGTCCGACTTGATCCTTGTTTGGGTATGTAGGCAGCCTGCAAAAGGTTCAGTCATAATCTCAATTAGAGCCCAAGGGGTTGGAAAATCTCTAACACCTTGACCCATTATTTCCCTTAGTTTCACTCGACCCGTGCTAAATGGTTGCTTAGGCTTACTCTTTAGTTCTTCTAGAGACGGGACACAATCACCTGTTGATTTAGGTTCCCGTCAATCAGTCATCATACCGTTGGTGACTTCCTCACAAAACCACCCATTACAATGTCTAATTAAAGTGATAATTCTGAATATGTACTACTACTACCACCCATTGATTTGTTTCCCATTAAACCAATATTGCGTAGTACATTAAGAGATCGATCAGATCTATGTATTAATGGAGGTGCTTGAACTGTTGATGTAATAATGATCTAATTCTAATTTGATATTCATTAAAAATTTGTTAAGTAATGATTTAATTTCATTAATATCAACTAGTGTTTTTTTTTTTAATGGTAAGTGTTGGTGGGTTATTTACATCAATAGTATCTTCACTATCAGTATTAACTTCTTTGTTAATTTGCATTTTTTTAGTGAATTCATTTAATAACTGTGCTAAACCTATAAGTTTAATTGTAGGGTTCATTATAGTTGATAAACAATATAATAAGGGAATATCTTTCCAATACTTTAAAAA
>JAUPMG010116446.1:0-11871 GCA_031762675.1 Pachysandra terminalis | reverse complement strand
CTTCATGCCTGAAAGACTCCACATACCTCCTTGGTCTAAATAATTCCTGGCTGAAGCAATGCTTTCCTGTCACAGATACTTTAAAACATGAGATCTCCTTGTATCACTAAAACCTATTATAGTGATATATATTTGAGGATTCCTCACAAGACATGCAATGCAAACTCAATAACATGAACTGCCCAGTCAACGACCTGTCCCCTCTTGTAATTCATGTGGTCTTTTTGTCTGGATAGTTCAATAACATGAATGTTCCTGTCCTCTCATGTATTTCATGTGGTCTTTTTGACTGGATAATTCAATAACATGAATGTTGATGCTCCCAGACAAAAATCTTCTGTGAACCTGGGCTGTGTGAACCTCATGAGGTTGTCACCTGTCCCAAGCGGGCCCCAGATACAAAGTCGCTCAAACAAAAGTTTTGGAGCTCCGTTACCTCATTATTGAAAAAAAAAAATTAAGATTCATTTCCCACCCACATCCAACAATTTTAAATTCGTTAAAAAAACAAACCAAAATAGCTGTTAAATTTCTGCATTTTGCTGCAATCCCTCTCGAAGAACAGAGGATCCCCATTTTCTGACCAGTAATCCTTCCCTCTGCAGTGCTCTCCTCTTTCCAGTGACATATATCCGGCGAACCTAGATACTCATTCAACCAATTTAAAACGGGATCACACAACACTTTTTGATCTTCTCTCTCCACTACTCTTCTGTTTCCATGTACCTGTCAATCCATTTCTTGCTATGCTGTTCCAAGCTTCGACCCTGTGAGTCCTGCTTAGAAAGACGCTAGTATTGCGGTTTCTCAAAGAGTCCCTAAAGCCATTGAATTGGTTGAGAAGAGAGTTGCAGGTTCAGGCAGACTTCAATCGAGCTTTGGCGTGTTTTAGTCAGGTACCATTTCCATATTTTTTTATTTTTCTGAATCCGTGGTTAAGATCAGAATTTTTGGGGGGAAATGTGGTTTCCTTTTTTTTTTCCTAGTGAAGTTCGATTGCTTTTGGTTTATAGTTCTAAATAAAGCATTACTTGGGTTATAGTCATTTTATCCAAAGCTTCATGTCAAGTAAGGCAATTCTTATCTAATTGGCAGTAGAAGTTTAGTCGAAAAGGAAGCATGAAGCATGTTACATACTCATTTTTGGGACAAATCTTATCGGGTAAGCTTTGTCCCAAAAATGAGTATGTAACATGCTTCATGCTTTTCCTCTAAACTTCTACTGCTAATTATATAAGAATTGCCATATTTGACAAGAAACTTTGGATAAAATGACTATAACCCAGGTAATGCTTCATTTATAACTATAAACCAAAAGGAATCAAACTTCACTAGGAAAAAAGGAAACCACATTTTTCCCCAGAAATTCTGATGTTAACTACGAATTCAAAAAAAAAAAAAATGAGGAAATGGATACCTGACTAAAACACTTCAAAGCTCGAATGAAGTCTCCTTGAACCTACACCTCTCTTTTCTTCTCAAGCAATTCAATGGCGTCAGAGACTCTTGGAGAAAGTGCAATACTAGAGTCTTTCTCAAAAGGACTCACAGGGTCGAAACTCGAAACAGCATAGCAAGAACTGGGTTGATAGGTACATGGAAACAGAAGAAGAGTGGTGGAGATGGGAAGAGAGAGGATCAAAAAGTGTCAAGATCCCATTTTAAATTGGTTGGATGGGTATCAGGGTTCGCCAAAGATATGTCGACGATAAGAGAACACTGGAGAGGGAAGGATTGTTGGTCAGAAAATGGGGATCCTCTGTTCTTCAAGAAGGTATGTAGCAAAATGCAGAAATTCAACAGCTATTCTGGTTTGTTTGTTTTTAACGAATTTAAAATCGTTGGATATGGGCGGGAAACGAATCTTAATTTTTTTTTTCGAAAATAAGGTAATAGAGCTCCAAAGCTTCCATTTGAGTGACCGTGTATCTGGGGTCCGCTTGGGACAAGTGTTAACCTCACATGAGGTTCACACAGCCCAAGTTCACATAAGATTTTGTCTGTCACCACAATGGACCATTGGGCATGAGTATATTGAGCATAGAACATCATGTTTGGAGTGCTATATAGAAATAGTGCAAGGATTTGTCATATAGGGCCTCAAAACTTTTAGTAAGATGATATTATAAAGAGTAAGTAAAAGAGAGGACCTCTGTGACCCTTTCTGACTGTCGTCTGATGGGGCTATCTTCAGTCATGAACATGTCCATTTGTGAAGCATTAAGGCCATAAAGATAATTGGGAGCATTTTTATAATTGTCCATCACTGTGAAAGTCGAGATGACAAAAAAATTTAAGAAAACTGAAAATTCTTGTCGTTGCCTAGAAAATATATTTCAACGAGACAACAAAGTAGGAGAAAATTAAGATACTGACTACATGAACTCAAAGGAACTGAATAGCATGACTGCAAGATTCGATTTGGTTTGCGTTGACATAAACCCAAGACCAAACCGACATCGGTGGAGGTTAACCCAAAACCGAACCAAATTGAGAATCGAACTTCCCAACCCGAAAACTGAACCAAATTGAAATTAAAAACCCTAAACCCAAACCAACCCAACCCAAATTGCAGTTTCAGTTCGGTTTGGGTCGGGTTAATACAATATTTTTTAGACTTACATTATACATATAAAATATAATTTTTATATATCATATATACTATAAATATATCATATCACATATAATGCATATATAGACTATAATTCGGTTTAAATCAATTCGGTTTAAAATTATATATACTAGAGTTCGGGTTTCGGTTCGGTTCAGTTTGGTTTAACCGAGGCTTCAACTCAAAACCAAACCGATCTAATTCGGTTCTATAATTTCAAAACCAAATATAATAGAAACTCAACCCAGACTGAACCGAAGACAGTTTGGGCCGGTTCAATTTCGGGCTTAACCGACCTAAGTTGCACCCCTACTGCAAGATAACTAAAAATTGCTTAACATGCAGAACAAGAATAGAGAAGTCTCATCAATTGAAAAACTAATGATTCTAGCAATCTCAGAGACGTCTAAATATTGGATACCCAACAAATACTAGATAGTGCTACCAACTATATACAAGCCTTTTACACATCAAATTTCAAAAAGAACTTGTTGAGTATTGTAGAATAACTTTAAGCATTACATAGAGATAATCTTAAGATCACGATACATCAACATGGGGTTCATTAAAGATGACCAACTCCAAATCCTTCTCAGGACAAGTAAAAAAAAAACAAAAAGCTACTCCTTATGATGTTAGGGATAATTAACTCTAGTAATTGATTGCTCAAACAATCCTAAGTATGAAATCCATGATTACCTACTATCCGCTAAGATAACGTGGTAATGTCAATATAAGTATGCTTTATCAAGTGGACTATAATGAGATGCTCATTTCTTTATTTTATTCTTTTTGCTACAAGAAGTGATATGACAAGACAGTTATGGAGTATCATAAGTATACAAAGATTTATGCAAGCAACTATGAGGTGCATTTGGAGCAGTAAAAATGGTAATCAGGGAGGAAACAAAAACACAGCAGCTGTATAGATAAAATTAAGTGGGATTTAAGGTGTATTATCTCATCTTGAGCATTCTAATTTTCTTTTTGGACCTCATAGGCGGCTAAAAAAATCTGGAAAGTTGAGATACTCCTATCTAATTGCTGATGGCAATAACAACCTAAAAATCTTCAACAATGGTTTTCTCATAAGTAAATGTAATTTGAATGAAAGGAATTCAAGAGAATAAATCTATACTATACACAAGGCTTAAAACAGAAAGAATATCGCACAGTCTCTTCAATTCAAATCCAGAAAGAGAATTAATTCGAAAAAAAAAAGTGCTTTACGAGCAATAACTTGCGAAGGAAGCAAAAGAGAGAATTGAAAAACAAATGAAAAAGCAAAATAAACAGTAATAAAAGTAATGAAATTAGGTTTTCATTTTTTCTAAGCAAAAAAAAAAAAAAAAAAAGGATAGATGGGTTTCTAGAGAGACTCACATCCGTCTTTAAGATTCTCTTCTCTGAACTTTTTGGGTATGCGATCGAGTGAGCTTGAACAGGAGAATTTCAGAAATCTACGCGATGAACATCTTCTCGAATTGAGCGAAGAAGGTGAAGGGGGGGAGAAGAGCTTGGTGCCGCAAAGGAAAGTCTTGGAGAACCCAACACCAGAACCTAGTTCCCGATTTCGAGAGTCGTCCAAGGCTGATGAAATTGGAACAGTTACGGAAGAAGAAGAAGATATAAGAGAGGTGGCCATGGCTGTCTCTGCAAATCAGACCTTCCTCAAACTCACTCCGAAATATCGTTTTTATGAACATATGAGTTGCAATTAAACTCTTATTCTGAGATTATTGGCATCCACATGGTGGACTAAACCGTGTCGATATTTTATTTAAGGTATCGGGTAGGGATGGTAACAGGCCGGGTTTGTGTATAGTATCCAAGAAAGCCCGATCCGATCTTCGGGCTTAGAGAAAATGGGCTGAGCCTTCTTACCTAGTGGCCCGGACCAGTACGATTTGGTCCGTGCCCAAATACTACACAATAGGCTTTATAGTGTCGGGCCTGGATTCACAGCACGGTATGGCCAGAGCACGATTGGGGCACAATTGGATTTTGGTCATATTAGAGGATAAAGCACGAGATTGGCCAATAGGGCCTCCTGCCTGGGGGATCAGAAATTAGGCATGGTACGGCACGATAATGGTTTGTGCCTTTTGTGCCATGCCTAATTCCAGGCTCCTTAGGTCCGGCAAGGCAGGAGGCACAATTATTATCATGCCATGCCCGGTTGGACTCATGCTTTTGCCTACAGTTTTGTTAAAACTAGGCAAAACACAATCGTGCACCCTATCCAATTTGTTACGTGTCTATGGATAGGCTGATTTAGAAGATTATCATTTTTTTTGAATTCTTGTTATCTTATCTTATTTTTGAAATAAGCATGTACGGTGCCATCAGTCAGTTTGTTAAGTTGTTTCCTAGATAGTAGGGATTTGAACTTGTGTTTAGAATCTCCTAAATGGTAGGGTTATTAGTTGAGTAATTGAGTTGGAATCTATGTCTTCTTATAAGTTCATTGATGAATGAAAAAGTAACAATTTTAATCCAACAAATTATCTAAGGAGGAAGTTCCCTCGAAGAACCATTAACGGAGGAAGGTTCCCTTGAAGAACCAGTAATTAAACTAGTTAAAGAACTTGCAGGTTCTTAACAGTGGTATCAGAGCAGTAGTTTTGGGAATAGCTGAAGAGATGGAGCAAATTGCAGATGTGACGATGCAACAACTCTTCACCAATATTTTGCAAGATCTGAAGGGTATGCAAGACAAGTTTGAACAATTGGCAAGGGGTTTTGATAAACAGATATGAATTCTTAATTCTCTCCAAAGTTGTCTTCTTCCTATAGATGTTGAGAATCTCAACCAAGCAGCTATTAATGGAAAAAAAACTCATCAGAAAGAAAAAGAGAAAGCTCTTTAGAAAGAAAAAGAATAACAACCGAGTTTCTCCTTCAATTAAGCATCTGAAACCTAAGTTCAAGTTGATTCATCAAAGGAAGGAGCAGTCAAGGAAAAATGTTATTAAGAACTTGTTCATGCCCGTGGATAGCACCAATCAAATTTTAGTTATAATTTTCACCAACAAATGCCGGACTAAAGTTTTTGCTGAAATTTCTTGTCATATTTCAACACGAGACGGGAAACTCTCAAGAATGCAAGCATTTCAAATTGCTATTTGGGATTCGGGAGGACTGCAATCTTTGACCTTGAGGACAAAGTCATTCCCAAGAGAAAGGAATGTTACGTGCCTACAGATAGGCTGATTTAGAAGATTATCTTTTCTTTTGAATTCTTGTTATCTTATCTTATTTTTGAAATAAGCATGTACGATGCTATCAGTCAGTTTGTTAAGTTGTTTCCTAGATAGTAGGGATTCAAACTCGTGTTTAAAATCTCCTAGATGGTAGGGTTATTAGTTGAGTAATTGAATTAGAGTCTGTGTCTTTATAAAAAAGTTCGTTGATGAATGAAGAAGTAATTAGTTTAATCTAACAAATTATCTAAAGAGGAAGATTTCCTCGAAGAATCATTAATGGAGGTCGGTTCTCTCGAAGAATAAACTAGTTAAGAACCTACAGTTTCTTAACACAATCGTGCCTGAGCCGTGTTGCTCCCGGCACACCACTATAAGGTCTGTAGTGCCATGGCTAGGCACAGATCACTAACTAAGGGTAGGGACGTACAAACCGGGCCGAGATCCTCAGTGATTTAAAACCCTGCGGGGTCCTGTGATGTAGAGACAGCCTATGCCCCTACGACAGTACCCGAGGGGTGAAATGGTATTTTCGCCCACCCGGGCTGTCTCTACATCACAGGGACCCCAGAACTTTAAATCACAGAAGATCCCGTCCCGTACAAACCATACCGGGCCAGGCTGTGCGTGCTGACCTGGCCCATTTGTTACATTCCTACCCTTAGTTGATGAACAACTGATGGACCCGATCTGTTTATCAATCGGGTCAACACATGCACCACCTAATCAGATAATCCAGCACGAAGAGTCGCGGTTTAGGAAAGTATTCTTATTACCCAAAAAGAAAGAAAGAACACTGAAGTTATGAAATTTCAAGCAAAACCAAAAAACAATGCCATTTTACCCAAAAAGAAAGAAAACTTATCACTGAAGCTATGAATTTTCAAGCAAAACCAACAAACAATGCCATTACATACCTTTTGCAAATGGTGGGATTTCAGTAGTTACTTACATCCTACAGTTAGCAATTTATATCTATATATCCCTCTGATATTAGGTTTATAACCAGCAAATCAAGGAAAAATCATCTCCCAACAAGCTTATCTTCTTCAAATGCAAGTTTCTTCACTCCAGAGGGAACTTTCAAAGCTTCCCAGCTTTAAATGGTCGAAATTTTGTAATTACATAATGGCCGGATAAATGAAGTCCTCCAACAGAAACCACGATCATATTGCGTTTACAAGGACAAACAATGGTTTATCTCCCAACCAGTTCCGAACCTGCAATCATCATAATAAGTATCAGGCGTATGAGTACACGCACAGCAAGACATCTCAGGCACTAGGTGAGAAACAAGAGAAATGAGTATACGAAAACTTCATCTGGTTATTTTCCTACTTTTCTTGTTTATCTTAATTCCAAAACACACGCACGCACACACACACACCTTTCAGATGGTATCCAGAAGCCCAAATATGTCAAGAGTACTTCATTAGGTTTGGAGATTGCAATATACAATTTGAACTAGCTTCATTCATTATAAGAAAGCTATTCATGAGAAACCTATAAGCTTGGTAGAATAATGAAGAATACTATGAGTTTATGAAAGGTTTGGATACTCCAGACTGTCGATAAGTTAAGAGTAGTTGAGAATTACTTCAAATACTCAATGAAGTATTATGTACTGCTTTTACTCCGGAAGATTTGTCTCAACAGATATTCTTTTCAATAAAGTAGAACAGGATGTGCATTCGTGGACATAGGCACAATTGGCCGAACCACGTAAATCTGTGTCTTTGTGTGCTTGATTTCTTCTTCATCGTTTTTATCTTTCTTTCTTAACAACTGAGGGATGGAGACTAAGAGAGAGAATGGTGATATTAGAAGTTGGGGACTTGAGAAGTCAGGGTTTTTCACGGTTAAACGTTTTACAATTCCATTCGTGGTTTGGGCACTCGTTTTGGTTGGGACAAATGGATTTGGAACTCCTTTATCCGTTTGAAGGTGGGTTTCTTTATGTGGGTGTCTGCTCTTAATAAAGCTCTCACGGTGGATCATTTGGTTAGTAGGGGTTGGATGACGGTAAATAGATGTGTGATGTGCAAGTTGGAGTGAATCGGTGGACCATTTGATCCTCCATTGTCCAGTTTCTTGGCAAGTGTGGGAGTGGTTTGTTCATTTCTTTGGTGTTCCTTGGGTTGCTCCAAGCAGTTTCGGTGCTATGGTGGAGGCTTGGTGTTCTATTGGGAGCCGGAATGATTCTAGAGGTATTGGATGGTTTGTGTCCAACAGCAATCGCTTGGGTACTGTGGAAGGAAACAAATGCTCGGATTTTTTGACAGTGTGGAGAAGGATATCGTGAAGATTATTAGGACAACTAAGCAGACCTTTTTGGGCTCCTGGTTCTGATTTGTGCAAGGACTTGTCGGCTGATCAATTTTGAGGTTAATTTGGGGCATTGGATCTAATTGAGGGACTTCTTTTAGCTTGAAGTTGGGGGTTCTATGGTTGGATTGTAACTTTTGTTGTTCTGTTTTCTGATTTTTCTGTATCTTTTTTCTGTTTGGCTTACTTTGGTGGTATACGATTTGTGTACTACTAGGGCTAAGCTCTTTCTTGAATATATATAGTATCTCAGTTTATCAAAAAAAAAAATGTCAAATAAATTGATATACTAAACTGGTCAAAAGTTACATATGTTCTTCTGGAATCTCATGAAATAATCAAGTCCTCCAAGGCTCTGTTTGCTTTACCGGAAAATAGGAGGAAAAAGAATATTTTCTGGAATTTTCAAAATTTCGCATGTTTGTTTCAACAGAAGATTAAAAAATTCAGAAAAATACTTTATTTTAAATCCCTCAAATTTCGGAAAACAACTTCCCGGAAAACATGGCAGAGAATATTTTCCGGAATCTCATGATATACTAAAGACCAGTTTTTGTATATCAAATCAAAATCCAAAAACCAAGAAAATATTTGAAGGAAAATAATTATCGTAAAATTATTTTCATGAATTTTATTCTTTTTCTTTTCTGGATTTTCCAGTGATTCAATCAGAGCCTAATAGATATTAATTCTCTGTTTTCCACTCACTTATGAGGTGACTTCCATACAGGCTCTCACCTGCTCAAGTTAAATATTTGCTTATGCAAAGCTGAATTCCAATATTGACCTTCTAATCTCAAGTAATCTTGATAATAAGGTAAAGACAAATTGGATTCAATTTAATATTTTGGATACCAGATTACGCTCTAATCAAGGAACATACCTTAAGCTCTGGCAATTCAATAACACAGGCACACTCAACCACCTCGACCCCAACACGTTCTGCAAGGAAATAAATGTGATGATAAGTGAGGAAAACCAGGACTTGCATCTTATGCACCACTTGTAAATGTAGTGAAAGACAAAAATATATTTCATAACAAAAGAAAGGAAAAAAAAATATAAAATAGGACTAAAGATATAAACATGTGATGGAGGAATTACCAATACATATACATTGATCCTAATTAATCAATAAGCAACAAAAATGCCTTATCCTAAAATGTTGGGTAAGCAACATGAATCCTATTCTGCTATCCCAATGTATCAAAAAAGACATCTTTAGTTATCCTATATCATTTCAAATCATTTTCAACGGACTTCATCCAGGTTCTTTTTGACCTTTCAGTAGCCAAATTAATAAATGGAGTTAAAGTTGGGTAAGTTAGGGGTGTACACAGGCCAGGCGGACCCGCATGCTAACATGGCACAGCACGAACAAGCCATGTTGTGTGGGCTGCCTTTCAGCAGTCCACGGAAAGGCCCATGAAGCCCCAGGTACGGCACAGCACAGCACAGCTTGGCATGGGCAACTACAAAGACACTCCTGGATATGCTCATTCCTTACATTATCTTTCTTCGTCTTCCCAAACATCCATCTCAAAATCTTTTATCTTAGTTGGCTTGGAGCAGCTCAGCCCCCGGTCACTTAAAGGGAAATCAAGGGAAGGGGGCCTGCTAGAAACCTTCACACAATGCTCGTCCTCTAAATATGTTTATTCTTTATTACCCAACGATTTGCCACACCATAATAATCTTAGCAGTAGTCAAAATTTTCCTTTTAGCTTGAGTGGAACACGTCGATCATAAAACATTCTAGAAACTCCTCTCTACTTAAGCCATCCAACTCTAACTCTATGGGCAATATCCTCATCAATATTCCCCTCTTATGGATAACTGATACAAGATAATGGAAGTGATAGCTTTAAGGTATATCCTCGTTCTCAATTCTTGCTATTGCTTCACCTTTGCTATCATTTCTGCCAAAGATATGTTCCATATACTCAGTCTTAACTCAAATTATTTTAAAATCTCTTGATTCCAAGGTATCCCTCCATAATCCTAGTTGTGCAATTAATCCCTCCAAGCCTCCCTAGACACTTTATCATATATGTTTTGTAAATCAATAAAAACTATATGAAGCTCTCTCCTTTTCTCTCTAAAGTGCTCCACTTAACATCTAGGTAAGAAAAAAATAGCCTAATAGTAGATTTTCTTAGCATAAAATTAAAACGATTCTCTAACAACCAAGTTACTTCTATTAATCTTTTCTTCGCCACTTTTTTCCAAGAAATTTATGACAATGCAACAGACAAGCATAATTCCATAAGAATAGTTACAACCTTGGACCTCGCTTTCCTTCTTATACATGAGAATTAAAATGAGTCTCTTTTAAGAGTAGCATTTTCCTAGTCCTCAAACTTATAACAAATAGGTTGTTGAATTAGAGTACACCAATCTTGCCCATGCATTTCCACATGTCAATTGAGCTACCATCTAGTTCTAGAGCCTTCCTATTTATCACCTAAGCTTTATTAATTTATCCCTGAAAACAACCAACTTTACTCCATTTCAGTTCCATCATCTTAATTTCCTTGGCCTATTGTATTATGTTTTTCTCTCTCACATCTCCTAATGCATATATCTATTACCATCAGCTTATGTTAGTATGTTGTGTAGGTAGACTTTCTCCTGAATGACTCTGGACTCTGGAGTCTCTGCATGTCATTAACCCATTCCTCGTAAGAAAGAAATAGTCAATCTTACTCTACTTCAAGTTCAGTACATGTTCAATTCTCTTTTGAAAATGTATGTTGCTAATGAAAGATTGTGACCTTGCAAACTAAAGAATTGCCTACCTCATCCCATTTCAATGATTAGAGCTTCGCCTCCATGAACTCTATCATAGCCTCCATTATTTTTTCTACCGACCTTACAATCTAGTAGCATATGATCAGCAAGTAATGGGTGACGCAGACAGTTTTATCCTTAATAGTAAAAAGACAAAAACCTTCCAAGCACTGTCACTGAAAGTTAAATCATCGCACAATCATTTATGGAGGTAGAAATTTTAATGGACCAAAAAACTTTGATCTTGTAAACCTGTTCGATGCTTTCTTAGAAAACCCATTGAGAATCAGAGAAAAGCATTGACACATCCACAAGTAGGAATTTTTAATCAGGTCTTCTCACCTAGGGATGACAACAGGGTGGGTTTGGGGCGGGTTTTGACAAACTCTAACCCGCCCCTAAAGGAATCCCCCTAATATCAAACCCATCAAAGGAATCCCCCTAATCCAAACCTGGTCCTAACCCTATCGGGTTGGGCAGGTTGACCCGTATGTAAGATATATTCAAAATAAATGATTCTTTTAAAGTTAAATTTATACTTATAAATATATATATTTTTTACGTATAGTATATATAATTAATTTATAGGTGAATGGCAGCGGAGCGGGTTAGGGTCAGGCATAGATCAAAATATCGTATCGTATCGCGTATCGACCAGGTCGATACGATAATTCTATGTAAACTACGATACAGTCAAAAAACTAAGCATATCGCGCGATACGCTCAACTTATCGAGCGTATCGCGCGATAAGAATCGATGGGTAGAGCGTATCGAGCGATACGCTCGATATAGCTCGATAAGTTAGGAAAAAAAACAGAAAAAAAATAAAACTTGCTAAAAAAATAAAAAAACACACACAATGCTGAAAGCTTATTTCTAATAGGACTTGACAAGTCAAAATTAGAAAATGGATCTGGGTCGAGGGGCGCTGCCCCCTTGAC
>JAUPMG010116435.1:0-11872 GCA_031762675.1 Pachysandra terminalis | reverse complement strand
TATTTAATATTTAAACCCCTAATTTGCGACTGTTTTGTTAGGTGAGTGACTTGACTTGATAGACCTTGTCAAGTCGGGCGAATGTTACTAGGTTAGGGCATGGCAGGTCATTAGCCTAGGTCGCTTGAGAAGTTAAACCTAATTACTTACGCTAATTAGGTTCCTAATCTTAATTAGTCTCGGATCTGAGATCAGGTCGTTACAAAATGAGTGTGATGTGATCCCACTTCTAGTGAGAAGACCGGCGGGACCGAGTTGAGGGAGTAGCTAACCCAATACACTCTCCTTTGCCAAGGGGTATCAGAGTCGAGGAGCATAGATGGGCCTCTGCCGATTAGTCAAGTGTCATGTTTTACTAAGGGATACTGCAGGTGGCTGCAAGTCTCGGTCTACATACCACTGATCAAAAATAAGTGGGGGGGATTGTGCCTCTTAGGTTGAAAACCCTTAAGACTACGTTGTACATGTAGAATAGCTCTATTTCTTGGACCGTTATGACAGGGGGATGATTTCAGGTTGCTGGAACACCCTGGGGCGAATTCAGGTTGCTGGGACACCTTGAATAGAGGCTGGATTAGGAGGAAACATTTCATATTGACACTCTATCAGAGTTTGCATTGCATAACATATTTAGATTGATTGCTAGATCACCTTGGTGATTTCTATAACTTAGGCGCACAACATCGCATTTACTAATTAATCAGCCCCATGCATTGCATTTGTTGTGTTTCCCTTCTTGCCTGTGCTTGAATTATTGTAATTGTTCAGTCTCTAGAATTCACCTTATGCCTTATTGAATTTACTTCTTACTATCTTTATAGCTCATGCTTTTTAGCAATATTTCAAGAAAATTAAAGGGAACTATAGCCGACCATGGGAGAAGATTTATACGAGGAAGAAGATGAGTTTTACACACTCCAGTGATTTCCTTGAAATGCTTTGAACATCTTTGTAATAATCTAATATGTTTTTAGTTTTGATTCTTTTGGGAGAATACTTAGGGTAGTATCTCGATTCTTAAAATCTGGTTTTTAACCTAGAACAATTATTTT
Organism: Pachysandra terminalis; assembly: GCA_031762675.1. Classification (NCBI taxonomy): domain Eukaryota; kingdom Viridiplantae; phylum Streptophyta; class Magnoliopsida; order Buxales; family Buxaceae; genus Pachysandra; species Pachysandra terminalis. The sequence goes on along the minus strand of JAUPMG010116435.1, from coordinate 10,820 downwards.
GTTTTTCTTCTGCTTCTACTCGATGTAATTATGTATATAACTCTTCTAATTTATTTTGTGAATGAAATTCATTCCTTTTACTATTGCCTTTGAAATCAACTACCACTCTCCTTCCGAGGAAGTGAAGTTCATTGTTTGGACCCCGCTGTGCCCTAGTGGTCTATTGGGTTTGGGTCATGACAGTGTTGATTCAAGAAGGTAAGGTTGTAGCTTACGCCTCGAGATAACTGAAGATTCACGAGAGGAATTACCCTACTCTTGATCTGGAGCTTGCAGCTATTGTTTTTGCACTAAAGATTTGGAGGTACTATCTGGTTGGTGAAACTTTTGAAGTATTTTTCGATCACAAGAGCTTGAAGTATCTGTTCTCTCATAAAGACTTGAATATAAGGTAGAGGAGATGGATGGAACTTGTTAATGACTACAACTTCTCACTGCAATATCATCCGGGCAAAGCAAATGTCGTTGCAAATGCGCTCAGTAGAAGACCTAGTAGTGTAGTAGCTTATATGCTAGTTTAGGAGTGGAAATTGTATCAGACCTTACTGACTTTGATTTTGTTGCTCGTAGAGTGGATCACAGAGTAAATCTGTGTAACATTCTTACTAAACCCTCACTGAAGTCAAGAATCATTGAACTTCAAGAAAAGGACTCGTTGATGCAAGGTTTGGCTAAGGATATAGAGAGAACGGACAGGACTAAGGAAGAGAATGGAAGTGTTGGATTCAAGGGGAGACTCTGTGTGCCACATGACGAAGATTTTAGAAGAGAAATCCTAGAAGAAGCTCACCGATCTCGTTACTCCATTCACCCCGGCAGAACAAAGATGTATTACGATCTTCGACAGAACTATTGGTGGAAACGGATTAAAGTAGAGATTGAGGAATTTGTGACTAAGTGTACAACGTGTCAGCAAGTGAAGGCGGAACTTCAGAAACCAACGGGAACACTTCAACCTTTACCCATCGGAGAGTGGAAATGGGAACACAAATCGATGGATTTCATCACAGGATTGCCCAAGACACGCAACAACCATGATATGAATTGGGTGATAGTGGATCGACTAACGAAGTCAGCTCATTTCATACTGACGAGGACAACGATGAATACTGACGATTTAGCAAGTTTGTATGTCAGAGAGATTATTCAACTTAATGGAGTTCCCGTGACTATTATGTCATTCCGCAACTCTCAGTTTACTTCAAGATTTTGGAAGAGCTTACATAAAGCTTTGGGAATGCAGCTCAATTTCAGTACTGCATTTCATTCGCAAACATATATGATCAAACAGAAAGAGTTAATTAAGTATTAGAAAACCTTTTGAGATCGTGCATCTTGGATTTCAAAGGAAGTTGGGGGGATCATCTAGCATTGGTGGAGTTCTACAATAACAATTATCAAGATAGCATCGGTATGGCTCCATTTAAAGCACTGTATGGAAGACCCTATTGATCAACTTTGTATGGGAATGAGGATAATGTACATATTCCTCTAGGACCAGAGATAGTGGTAGAGACAGACTTGTTACGGCTAAGCCCAGGAAGAAGAAGTACGCAGATTTAAGAAGGAAGAAACTGGAGTTTATGGTAAACGACTGGGTATTCATCAAAGTCTCACCGACGAAAGGAGTGTTCAGATTTGGCAAGAAAGGAAAGTTAGCACCGAAGTGCATTGGACCCTTCGAAATATCTGAAAAGATAGGAGAAGTGGCTTATAGAATGCTACTACCTTCTGAGTTGGATCTTGTGTATGATGTGTTTCATATCTCTATGTTGAGGAAGTATCACCCTGACCCTTCAGCTGTAATCGATTGGCAAACTGTAATGATTCGAGAGGATGCTACTTACGAAGAATACCCACTGGAAGTTCTGGACAGAAAGGACTGAGGAACAAGGTCATATCTAAAGTAAAGGTTTTGTGGAGCAATCATGGAACGACTAAGGCAACTTGGAAGCTTGAGACTGATATGTGAGACAAGTATCCTCACCTGTTCATTTAAGGTAAGCAAATTACGAGGACAAAATCTCTTTAAGGAAGGTAGGATGTAACAGCCTGAAAGTTTTAATTATGCATGTTTATTTTAGTAATTATTTATGGTAATTAATTATGCATGTTAATTTTAGTAATTATTTATGGTAATTAATTTCTTTTGTTTGGATTATTAACCAAGGGGTTAATCCAGCCGTGCGATTGGTTGTGGTTCACAATATTCATTGGGCATTACACACCATAGCAGAACCATTTTAATTTTTTATGAGTGGTTTGGATGCTTTCATCTTTGTACTTGTAATGTGTGGTTTAGATGTTATATGATTCAATTCAAGGGCTTAGATTTGTTTTGGGACTTAGTGTGTGGAGAGTTCTACAACTCCCACATGTGTTTTGGCTTGTATGGTTGAGGTTCTAAGTTGGTTTGACCTAGGGCCTAGATTGTGCCACCTCACCATAAGAGAAACACATAGATACTTATTCTTCCTCTCTTCCATGCATGGAAGAGATATATTTGCAAACATAGAAACTAGGTTAGAAGTGAACTTGTGGAGAAGAGGAACTTTGAAGCTTGTTCTTGAATCTATTTGGTGATTTCTTCTTTTCTTCAGTAAGTAAATCCATCCAGATTATTCTTTGATTGATTTAGGAGTTCATTGACTATCTTGTCATGGATTCTTTGATCCTTTATACGTATTAGTGGATTTGGATTATGTTTAGTTTAGGCCCTGCTAAGGCCAGCACTGTTTATTTATACTTTGGATTTTAGGTAGTTGTTAGCTTCCACGTTTTTATCTATTTGAATAAAAGTACTTTATTACTTTTATTTGCTTATGTTGTGGTAGTAGTCCATGGTCCAGTTGTGGATCCCGAAGGTCTCACCTTGAGAACCATACAATTCCTCCATTGGGATTCGTGCTACGGATTTAGGGCGTGATAGATTGATTGGTATCAGAGCATAAGGTTTGCTCAGAGTACGGTTGATTTTGGTTAGAGACTACTAGTGCTAGGTATCACATAGAAACTGAAGATTACATGGAGAAACATATAAACCACTATTGGATTGTGTGTTGCGTGTTATTGTTTGCTGATTGTGCTTGAATAGGTACTTAATGCTTACTAGGAGGTGTACCTTGTAAGACTTAAATGGTTATTTTGGTGTTTAGATGGCAAGAAGCCGAAGGAACGCTTCTGTGGGAAAGAATTCTGCTACTAGGACTGAGGCTGACGCAGATCCTCAGATGGCGAACATATTTCAGATCTTGGGTGACTTGGCTACTTATCAGCGCAATCAGATGGAGCGCCAAGCGGTGCTAGACAAGAGGAGAGTGTAGAGTATGACTATGACTTGACTCGAGAAGTTCAAGAAGCTGACACCACCGATGTACGCAGGAGAGTGCTTGATGAAATTCCCCTTTTAGAGGACTGGCTCCTTAATATAGAGAGGATCTTTAGGACTATGGAGTGCCCAGAGCAGCAACACATACCCCTGAAGAATTTTCTACTGAAAGGGGAAGCCCTGCACTAGTGGGAGATGATTAAGCAGAGCTTGACTTCTGAGATGACGTGGGAGCAGTTTCGTCTTCAGTTCCTGGAGAACAACCTACCGGAAGCAGATGGCTTCCGAGTTCATGCGACTGAAGCAAGGCACTCTCACTGTGGCCTAGTACGAGGACCGGTTTGCAATGTAGTCCTGTTATGCACCTCACATGGTTGCTAACGAGGCAGACAACAAGGCAACCAAGTTCGAGGAAGAAGGCTTGGAACCCGCTATTTGATCCAGAGTTGTTCCTCAACGTCTGAAGACCTATGCAGAGAAGTATTGGAGTGCGCTAGGCATGTGGAGCGAGACATGGATAGATCCGGAGCACCGAGGGATCAGCCCAAGTCATACAGGAGCGGCAGCAGTGGCGATGTACGAGATACCAGCCATATCACTCTAGACCAGGCCGAGACAGGTAGCAAAGATCAGACTCTCGACGAGAGAGGACTCCACCCCGAGATGCGGTAGCACCAGCAGCACCTGTTGCACCTGCAACGCTAGCACGTGTTGCGGCACGATAGCCACTTCCACGTCTAGACCAGATGTTCCCTGGGAGAGATAAGAGAACTGGCCACAACTGCGGCAAGGAAGGACATCAACAGCGATTCTATAGAGCATCGAGGAGAGATGGACGGCCTACAGCTCAGCAAGGCAGAGTTCACGCATTGACCAATGCTGATGTTCCTCATGACGACAAAACTACGAATGCCGTAGTGGAAGGTATCATTCATTTGTTTCGTACTCCAGTACGCGTGTTATTTGACTCTAGTGCATCCCATTCATTTTTCTCCTCTAGTTGCATGAATTTTCTGGGTTTACATCCTAGCATGTTAGAGCATCCCTTGTGTGTTGCTAACCCAGTTGGGGGTATCGCAACTCTCCATCGAGTTTGCATAGCTTGTGTGGCGTGATTACGCGACCTTAACCTGGAGGCAGATCTGATTGTGTTAGAGACGCCCGAGTTTGAGGTGATCCTTGGGATGGATTGGCTTTCACCCTATCATGCCAGGATTAACTGTTTTGAGAAATCAGTTCCTTTTCGTCTGCCTGGAGGCCGATGCTTGACTTTCCGTGGATCGGAGAAGGATCATTATCAATCCGATTTCCCGTTTGCTACGGAAAGCGTTCAGAAGATATCTTTGGAGGATATCCCTATGGTGAGAGACTTCATTCACGTATTTCAGGATATTCCGGGTTTACCACCTAAAAGGGAGGTATATTATTGCGTAGAGCTTATTCCTAGTACTAGCCCCATTTCACATGCGACTTATAGAATGGAACCGATCGAGATGCAAGAACTGAAGGCTCAGATAGAGAAGTTGATTGCCCTTGGTTTCATCAAACCCAGCACATCACCTTAGGGAGCTCCAGTTATCTTTGTGAAGAAGAAGGATGGTTCTTTTTGGCTAAGCAACGACTACAGACAGCTGAACAGAGTCATTGTGAAGAACAAGTACCCATTGCCGAGGATTGACGATCTGTTCGACCAGTTGAGAGGAGCACAGTATTTCTCGAAGATCGACTTGAGATCTGGATATCATCAGCTGAGGATTCGAGACAAAGATATTCAGAGGACGGCTTTTCGTACCTGATATGGTCACTATGAATTCATCGTTATGCTATTCGGTTTGACGAACACGCCTGCAGCTTTCATGGATCTTATGCACCAGGTATTTTGATCTTCTCTTGATCGCTTTGTCGTGATTTTGTGGACAGTATTCTTGTGTATTCGAGATCTGTAGAGGAGCACGAGGAGCATCTACAGATAGTCCTTCAGACCTTGTTTGACCAACACTTGTATGCTAAGTTGGAGAAATGCAACTTCTAGAAGGAAGAGGTCAAGTTCCTTGGGTATGTTGTATCAAGAAATGATATTTCTGTGGATCCAGCCAACGATGAGAAGTGTGAAGCTGCTTTTGAGGCGCTGAAGAAGAGATTGACATCGGCACCTGTTCTTTTTGTGCCAGTTGCAGGTCGGAAGATGGAAGTCTACACTAACGCATCATTGCAAGGTTTAGGAGCTATTTTGATTTAGGAGGGTCGCGTTGTGGCTTATGCTTCACAGCAACTTAAAGTTCATGAGCGTAACTACCCTACTCATGACTTATAGTTGGCCACCGTTGTTTTCGCTTTGAAACTTTGGAGGCATTATCTGTATGGTGAGGAGTTTGAGCTATTTTTAGATCATAAGAGCTAGAAATACATTCACTCAGAAGGATCTGAATATGCGCTAGAGGAGATGGTTAGAGCTCGTTGCGGACTACATTTCTACTCTTATCTAGCATCCGGGTAAAACTAATGTAGTGGCAGATCCTTTGAGTCGTAGACTGCGAGGAGTTCTTGCACAGTTAATGAGGAGTGGAGACTTCAGGAGATTATTACAGACTTAGGAGTCCAGCCTTTAGATAGTGTGATTGTTTCTTGTTCAGTTTTATGGCTAAGCCATCATTGGAGCAGCAGATTACAGGGCTTCAGAAGAACACTACGGATCTACTTGCACTTGCAGCGGACGACACCAAGCCAGAGTGGATTGTACATCCTGACGGTTTAATCAGATTTCGAGGTAGACTTTGTGTACCAGCGAATGAGAACGTTAAGAGATCTTGGACGAGGCTCATGACTCACACTATTCCATTCATCTAGGGAACACGAAGATGTACAGATATCAACGTTAGCATTATTGGTGGTCAGGCATGAAGAGAGAGATTGCTTAGTATGTGGCACGGTGTCTCACCTGTCAACGGGTGAGAGCCGAGCACATAAGATCAACAAAACTTCTACAGCCGTTGCTGATTGCAGAATGGAAGTGGGAGCATATTACCATGGACTTCGTGAGCGGATTACCGAAGACTCACGGAAGCTTGGATTCAATTTGGGTGATCGTTGACCGATTAACCAAATCTACACACTTTCTACCTGTTAGGACTTCAGCTACAACCAAGGAGATTTCTAGATTGTATATTCGTGAGACCTTGCGACTACATAGAGTTCCTGTCAACATCTTTTTAGATCGAGGATCTTTGTTCACCTCCAGATTTCGAGAAGCGTTGCAGAGAGCATTGGGTACCAGGCTTGATTTCAGCACCGCTTATCACCTGCAGACAGATGGTCAGACTGAGAGAGTCAACCAGGTCCTTGAGGACATGTTGCGAGCTTGCGTGATAGATTTTGGACAGAGTTGGGGAGAGTATCTACCGTTGGTGGAGTTTTCCTATAACAACAGTTTTCATGCGAGTATTGGCATGGCACCTTTCGAAGTGTTGTATGGTCGAAAGTGTTGTTCACCTGTATGTTGGTCAGAAGTGAGAGAGGATAGCATCCTTGGACCCAAGTTAGTGCAGTAGAGCATTGAGACAGTGAAGCTTATTCGGGAGAGATTGAAGGCAGCTCAGAGTAGGCAGAAGAGTTACGTGGACAAGAGACAGCGAGAGCTAGAGTTTGCAAATGGAGATCACATATTTCTCAAGGCTTCACCGTTGAAGGGAGTTATATGTTTCAGCAAGAAAGGGAAGCTAGCACCTTGTTATGTCGGACCCTTCGAGATACTCGAGCGTATTGAACGTGTTGCTTATCAAGGGGCTTTACCACCTCAGTTATCGGTGATGCATGACGTATTTCACGTATTCGCACATGCTTAATCGGACGCAGCTAGATCTTCAAGAAGATGTCAATTATGTTGAGCAGCCGATATGGATTCCAGATCGCATGGAGCAAGTGTTGCAGATGAAGACGATACCATTAGTGAAGATTCAATGGGGACAACATGAACGAGATAGAAGCTTCTTGGGAGCGAGAGTAAGAGATTCGAGAGCACTACCCACATTTATTCGAGGATTGAGGTACGCAATTTTGGGAACGGAATTCTTTTAAGGGAGGTAGGTTGTAGTGACCTAAATCCACAAAGAGAATACCCACATTTAATGATTTGAATTTTTCTGAATTTAAGGGTTTTTTCCGCATTTATTTAATAGATATGTATTATTATAAATGCTAATTGGATTAATAAGTATTACTATTCATTAGTTGGGGTTATTTTGATATTATAAATAGTATGGGGTTTTGATTTGAAGAGAATCAAAACAAATTTGGTGTTCCTGTTTTGAACGCACGACCTAAAAGGACATGCATATCCTTTTGGAATCAATCCTTGTGTTTTGGCAATAAGTTTAAAGGAGAATTTAGGGCTTCATTCTCTCCCATTGTCTTGTGATTTCTAGATCTGAACTGTTATGAGTTGCTGGAGAAGAGAAGAAGAAGAACTTGTGGAAGACATTGACGCAAAAGCGCGTGGACACGTTGGTGATTGGAGCCCTTATTCGTTAGACGAAGACTGTTCCTAAGAGTGCTAAGTGACTCTAATCGATTCAGGTAAGTTGCGTAGCGATGATCATAGTCTTTGATTGAGATCGATGCCTTGTTTTTGAATATAATGAATATATGATTTTATCGATTGATTGAATGGTTAGATCATTGTTTGAATGCGTTCCGAATGTTCTAATATTTTTTAAAGATGTTTTCGGAAGTCTAGATGTGTTTACAAGTGATTTTGAATGTATTAGAATGCCTTGAACTGGATTTCAAAACTGACGGAAACAAACCAGAACAACCTAGAATCGCGCAGATCGGCATGCTTCGGTCCACTGATGCCTCTGCCGACAAAGACTAATTTCTTGGAATAATCAGCTATTCGGCAGGCTTCGGTCCACCGACGCCTCTGCCGACGACCATCAGATTTCACAGAGAGGTTTGGTCCACTGACACAGACTGTTTTCTAGACTAACTTTGCTATTCGGCAGGCTTCGGTTCACCGACGCCTCTGCCGAACAACCAGTAGTTTACACAGAAAGTGAGGGCGGCTTAGATGGATGGTGTAGGACTTCGATCATTACTGTTGTTGGTTTCCGGAAGCAAGACATGACCATGGTGTGTCAATCTTGGTGTTCCAATGTGTTGGTTGCCGTCATTCCATCTTAGTTGATCCCTTGTAGTTGTGGACTTGTAGTAATCTTTAATTGTGTGTTGTTGTGATAATGATGGAAGGTGGTGAATGTATGCAAATAGAATATCGGAGTGAATGGGAGCTGAGATAGTTTTTGTTGTAGGTCTTCACTCGATGTCCACTTAATGTATTACATACTAGGTTGATGTCTAATGGTAAGTATACCAGGAGGTAGAAATCTACGAAGAAACAACTGCGATGCCTCCGGACTAGGTTGACTATATACCTTGTGGGGTGAAAGGGACCACAGAAACTAGGGTAGGATGCTTGCGAGCACCTATGCAAGTTTGCTACCCCTCGAGTATTGTTCACTCGAAAATTAGTCGTACTGTTTGGTAGCCTTCGTGGCATGGGTTAGCGCCCGGAATGAAGAGGGGATTCCGGTAATTTCTTGGATACGTCCTAAAGTGGCCTTGGTCGATAGAAGTGTGGTATGAGGTTTTCTTACCATGCGATATTAATCTAAGTTCGTTACATTGTGCATATCCATCATTGTTTGAGTATGTTGTTCATTGCAATCATTCTAGGTCATTTGAATGATGTCATCTCATCTTATTCCATCTCATTTAGACTACTCATCTTGCATTGTATTTACATTGATTATGTTGAACTTGTCATTGATTTATTATTGGATTTAATTATGGTACTAACCCTTGTGACTGATTCCATGAGAGGACGGGTGAACATTCCTTTGCTTCTTACTGAGCATCATAGGCTCACGTAACATTTTATGTTGTATGATGGGAAGAGGAAGGTCCACTCTAGTTGAGGTTGCTGTGTTTGGACATGACTTGCTATTTTACCTACTTTCTTGCTATGCTTTTAGTTTATTGCTTTCGACATTTAGACTTGTTTTATGTGGTTGATGTACTTTGACGATCCTTTATACGTAGTAGTAGTTGGATTTGGATTATGTTTAGCTTAGGCCCTGCTAAGGCCATGCACTGTTTATTTATACTTTGGATTTTATATAGTTATTAGCTTCCGCATTCTGATCTATTTGAATGAAAATACTTTATTACATTTATTTGCTTATGTTGTGGTAGCAATCCGCGGTCCAGTTGTGGATCACGAAGGTCTCATCTTGAGATCCATGCAATTCCTTCATTGGGATTCATACTACGGATTTTGGGCATGACAGTTATGGACACTTGTAGAATGACTAACCTCACATGTTTAGCATGTTTTTGGAGCCATTAGACTTACCATGCAAAATATGACCCCTCTCCCCCCCAATCCGAATGTTAGCCTTTCTAGAATTGGCCGAGCAATAGGAGATTTGTGGGAAACCTAGGTAAGTTGCCCCAAAGGCCTCCCTTGAGTTCTCTACTATCATTTAACACATGTTTGGGTATTAAAGGTAGTGGTTGTGATGTATTAACCCTCATTTTGCAAATGTGAACTTTCAGATAAGGATCTTTAGCCTTCAATGCATTGTTGTGATGAATGGTATATGTTTTGAAGCTTTCTTATGGGCCAGGGAATGTATATACTCCATTTGGATTGTCTCATATTCATACCTGGTTTATGCTCATCTTGCATTGTTATTTGACTTGATAACTACAGATTAATTATATGTAGCTTCGTGTACAATGGTGTCTTATAGAGTAGGATCATGGGACTGTGCCCATTTGTTTGCTTGTTTGAATATATGCCTGTGAAGCATTGTGTGAATGCATTAATTAAAGGATTTGAATACTATGAGTTGCATATGGATCATTCCTGCTGTAAAAGTCCAGTCTAACAACCCATGTGATACCTGATGTGTCAATAATAGTAACCACTTGCAATAGGACGAATCCTTGTAGGATAGGGCTATTTTGAGGGTGTCGAACCTCAAGGACTGAAGGGGTTTAATTTGTTAAATTATCAGATTAAATCTATGTAAATCAATTACGTAAAGAAAAGGACTTTTTATAATCTATTTCTAAAAATGAAAATAAACTAATTTAAACTAAAGTAAAGTGGATTAAATCAATTAAGAGAAACAGTAGAGTATTGATGATCCCTCTACCCCTTTGATTATGGCAATCTCATGAATTCCTAAGCATTAATTCACTGTCTGAAAACAGATTTGTGTGGCTACAAGCACACACAACATTCCAAAAAGGTATCATGCTAAGAATAAGCATAGCCTATCTTTCGATTTCTCAAGGCATAAGCTATCAAATTCTTAGGCATGATTCACACTATCATATGGGATAACTATAAACCATCTTCGGTTGGCACAGATTGTCTACCTACACTAACTAATCTACTTTGTAGTACAACCCGTCTTCCCTAGGCATG
>JAUPMG010116424.1:0-11872 GCA_031762675.1 Pachysandra terminalis | reverse complement strand
GTGGAATTCATGTAGAATTCAAATTCCAATTCCTTAATGCATTCCTAAACGGAAAAATTGGAATTGGAGGCCCCAATTCCAATTCCAGCCCCAATTCCTTCAATTCCACAAACCAATCGGGCCCCTCAGGAAAACATCAGAAAGACCGAAGAAAAAACCAAAACAACAAGGACCCAGTCACCCTCCACCATCAAGCATCTCTGCTGTTGGTAATCCCACAAACATCTTGTCTTTGTTGGCTCCGCCTCTAGCTAGTCTGTTTGCCACCCTGTTACTCAACTTAGGGGTATGAACAAACGAGGCCTCAACCAGCCTTCCCAAATACCTATCCATTGACCAGATAAAAGTACTGCCAAGGACATGTAATTGGTCCAATCTTCCAGGAAGTCATAGATGTTGAATCATCCTCTACAACCACATGATGAGATCCCATATGAATAGCGTCCCTCAATCCTGTGAGAAGTGCCAACATCTCAACCCTTGTTGAATCACCCATCCCTATCGGCACTGAAAATCATGAGTGATTTGGCCTTCATGATCTCTGAATTCCCCAGAGAAGAGCTGTCAAAATTGAATTTAATGACCCCTTTAGGTGGGCTCTGCCACTGAACAACTATCTGATGCACCTGTGGAGACGTAAAAGCCACCTCAAATCATCCCACCAGTATGTTTGTCTGAGATATCCCTATGAAAGCAAGTAACTCCACCATCCATGAACAAACCAAGCTAAATAGGACATCGATAATCGAGGTTGTCAACCGGCTTCTACCCTCAAAGATTCTCGAGTTCCTCTCCCCCCAAAGAACCCAAATAATGTCATGCCAGACCCCCTGATACATCAATCTGCCTCTCATCCCCAAGCATGGGAATCTCCACTGCACTATTAGTGCACCAACATCACGTGGCATAACCCACAAGAAGAATAGCCACACCTCCATGGCTACAGGGCAGCGAATAAACAGATGATCAACTGATTTCTCCTCCTCTCTACACATAAAACACATATGAGGCGATAATGCGCAAGTCGTACACCTCTTTTGTAAATGGTCAGAAGTGTTGATCTTATGAAGGAGTCTTGTCCAGATAAAAGCCTTAACTCTGTGAGGGATAAAAGGTTTCCAGACATGACGATGAGGGAATGTCTCGTCCCTGTTGGCTCTGCCTCTAGCTAGTCTGTTTGCCATCTCGTTACTCAAATTAGGGGTATGAACAAATGAGCCCTCAATCAACCCTCCCAAATACCTATCCATCTTGGCAAGGTAAAAGTACTGCCAAGGACAAGTACTTGGTCCAATCATCCAGAAAATCACAGATGCCAAATCGCCCTCTACAACCACATGATGAGATCCCATATGAACAACCTACCTCATTCCAGTGAGAATTGCCAAATCTCAGTCCTCGTGGAATCACCCATCCTTGTCGGCCATGAAAAATCATGAATGATCTGGCCTTCATGATCTCTGACCCCCCCCCACACACACACACACACACACACAATTCCTGAAACCCCTGGATTTCTTAGAGAGGAGCCAAAAAAATTAAATTTAGCGACCCCTTAAGGTGGGGGTTGCCATCGAACCACTATCTGATACACCTGTGGAGATGTAAGAGTCACCTTAGACCATCCCACCAATATGTTTGTCATAGATATCCCTTTGAAAGCAGGTAGCACCACCATCCACGAACAAACCAAGCTCAATATGGTGCCGTTAATCGCGACTGTTAATCGGCTCCTACTCATGATTCTCGAGTTCTCCCCCCTCCCCCCAAAGAACCCAAATAATCTCATGCCAGATCCCTTGATACATCAATCTACCTCTCAACCCCAAGCATGATGTAAGATCCAAGGTAAATTAATAGGGTAAATTTGTAATTACATAAGAATTTAGGGAGCAATTTGAAATTTTAGTAATAGCTAATATGTTTGACTTTGACTAGTTGTGATTGATGTATTGTATCATGGGATACCATGTGCAACTCACACAATTATAACTCTCTTAAGTTATAATGTATGGCTAGGATTTTGAAGGAGCTCATAATCAAATCTAAGGGCTAAGAATTTAGATAACTTAAAACTAATTCTAGATTGACTTGAATTACACTAAATTAGACCAAGGGAATTAACCTAATCGACCCTATTGTGATTCTCGAATTGGTGAGAAGGAGAATTGAGGAGTAGTTGTACAAGGAAGAAGAGTTGAAGCTTGGAGTTTGAATAGAAGGATTTGCAGAAGAATTCAGCCATTAATGAAGAAGGGGGTATTGATCTACTCAGCAAACTCTACAATTCAAGGTAAGTATTCAAATAAACTACTATTTTTGATATGGTATAGGTGTATATGTCATATTCTACGAGTATGATTTAACCTAACGTATCTAATCCGTAATACTTGCATATATTAAAACTATGTTTGATTTTGTGGACGTATGAATCATGTTTTTATTGATCTATAGGTTTAGATGTGTTCTAGACTACGAATTCAATTGAAATTTTAAGTATGTTTTAGATGACTTGTTTGTGTATTTAAACTAATGGGTTTTATGCAGAATTGTGTTTTATGATGTGTGTGATATATATATATATATATTCACATTATATGTGTATATGTATGAATGTGTTTTCCTCGGATTTTCTGGGTTTGCATACTTCGGTAAACCCCTTGGCATACCGAAGGGCTTACCTAGAATTTATGGGCAGCTTCGGCACTGACTTTGGCATACTGAAGAGCCTACCGAAGTGTTCTCTGTGTTTTGGTGGTTGAGGGTTGGTCTATCGAAACAGGTTTGGCATATTGAATCCCCCATTGAAGCTCTTTGTTTATTTTGTGTATTCTGGTTGGTCTACAGAACGGCCTTCGGCATACCGAAATGGCAACCGAAACCTTTCGGCGTACCCTCGGTAGGATGATCGGCATACCGAAAATCTTGAATGTGGTTCAATGACCATGAAACTTTGTGGAAAGCATGAGAATACATTGATTAGATGGGATATGAACTGTATGAGTGATTTTAATTCGTATTTGCATGGTTATGCATATACGTATTATTTTGCCTATGTTTGAATGACATGTGATTTTGATTTTGGTTTTAATACATTGGAGGCATGTGTACATTGTAATTTACTTCTCATATTATACATGTTTCATTCATAGAATTGCTTGTATAGGGATTTGCATCATTAACTCATACGTTGCATAAGCCTTGAGCATTGTGACTTGGATTTAGTCCAACGAGATTGACTTGACACCATAATTCCCTGAGGAGGAACATATGGATATAACATCAAAGAATATTGTAATGTGGAGTTACAATATGAGAGATTTATTAGTCGCGGATGGATTGTTTTATGATATTTTGTTGGTTGAGGGATTAGCTACCTCGATAGACCAAATTTATTGTCTGATTGGACAATGTTTTTATGAGTGAAATTCTATCAGTAGATTGTGTTTTGTGATGTACCACTAAGGAGGATCCGCGTGACCCCTTGGATTCGTTCCGTGATAGAAAAAAAAGGGTCGAGAATTGTGCCCGACGGGTCGAAAACCCCTAGAACCACGGTACGTACGTAGAATAATCTCATTTCCTTGGCGCTGTATGGGGGGATGGTTCAAGATGACATCTTGGACTGTCTGGGATTGATCGGGAGTGGTCATCCACGACATGAATGCCAAACAACATGCATATTACATTTCATATTTATTGTGCATGTACATTACACTTGGTAATGCTATTATTGTTACATGAGCATGCATTGTATTCATTAATAATTAAACTAGCATATCATATCATTTCATTACATTCATCCTATTATTAATATGATTATTGTATTATTGTCAAGTATACAATGAGAATACCATGGATAGTGGATTTATCCTTATTCCATTCTTAAATGATACTTTGATTTGTTTACTTATAAGCTAAGTGTAGCTTACGCTTTCAGAGCAGTAACAATTTCAGGTTTACAGGAAGAGGAACAACTGGACATGATTGAACAACAAAGAGGATAGAACCACAGTGAAGACTTTAGTTTTAATGAGAACATTGATACTTGATTTATTAGAAATTTGTCGTGGGATTATATTGTTGATCAGGCGGGCTAATTTAACCCCACTTTACACTCGGCGCTTGATTACGAGCGCATGTACGTATTTTGGGTATAGCTGCATACACTGAATCATTCCAAAAAGCTGTAACAGCTGTACAGCCGTCCCTTTCACGTGCCAGCTGCGTACGATGATTAGACCGTTTGGTGAAAATGTAAGATTTGAAACGGTAGAGAGATATCTGACCGTCCTTATCACCAAAAAAGGCAATAGCTTCTCAAGGAAGCTACCTTTTTTAAATTCCAGCTTGTGGGGGACGCCACGTGTCCCAAACCCAACAAACATGTTTTTTCCTTCCTTTTGAAATATTCAAAGGACTAAGGACTTATGTTCCCACAACATACTGCCTTCTTGGCACCCGAGGGAATGAGAATCTTACTCTTCCCTCGATTATCCTTATTTCACTCAAAGGACACGCTTAGGGGCATTCCACCCCTAACGGGTGATTTTAAATAGATCCTCGAACTCACATCTGTCTGCTCTCTATAACAGACTTCGAGTGATTTTATTCCATACCTTTACGTTTTAAAGGTATTTCTACTCAAGGAAACATCATCGAGGGAACTTTCTGTACCTTCTAACTCCGGAGTTATTCTTGGATCACATCCATAGACTTCGAAGGACCACCTTTTATGCCTTGCCTTGAAGGATCACCAAGCAGGTATATCCCTTCTCATTCAAAGAGGCCTGAGGGACAACCTCGACGGACATACCCGAGTGACAACCTTGACGGACATAAACCCGAGTGACAACCTCGACGGACATAAACCCGAGGGACAACCTCGACGGACATACCCGAGTGACAACCTCGACGGACGTAAACCCGAGAGACAACCTCGACGGACGTAAACCCGAGAGACAACCTCGACGGACATACCCTAGTGACAACCTCGACGGAAAAATCCGAGTGACAACCTCGACGGACAGATCCGAGTGATGACCTCGATGGACAAATCCGAGGGATAACATCAACATACGGATCCGAGAGACAACTTCGACGGACAAATCTGAAGGAAGTCTTTCCAGGCTAACCACCTCCAGATGGTCAATTCAAAGGAGATATGTTCCCTTCTGCTACGAGTGAATTCAAAGGAGAAATATTCCTTTCTCTTGGGACGAATTCCAGGCTAACCACCTCGAGAGGGTCAATTCGTCAAAAGGTTTGTCACCCACAAAAGACTAAGGATTCCGTCCTCCTCGAAGGACGTAGATTTGGGTCTACCCCCTCGAATGCTGTCTTTTATGCATCCAAATTACCAACTAGGACTCGAAGTCACTTTCATTCATTCTTATGAACCGACTTCGAGTCATATCTTGAGACTTTCACTTTCAGAAAGCAAGTCCTCAGTGGAAAAGGGCTTTAGAAGTTGAAAGTGCGCCGCCATCTTCAGACGTATTCCCAGAAAGACTGGTTTCCCCCGGACTTTGAGAACGTCCTCTCCCTTTACCTTATAGGAATTCACATGTCTACTTCTGAGTTCATTCAAGTAGAAGGCACTCGGATTGGTTACTGTAGCTATAAACCTTAATGGATTTCAAGGTAATCCCCTCCTTACTGGGACGATTGATCATGAAAACGAATTCCCTGACGAGACACTCTCTACATGGGTAATTCGAGAATACATTGATTACCTAGTAAGGGTACAGTGGTACTTACGTTCCTAGAAGGAAGAAAGCTGCCAAAGGGAGTTCTTCAAAATACGGATTCAGCAAAATACAGTGAATTGCCCTCTAAAAAGGTTGTCTTGAGACGGATTCTCAGACGGGAAAGCACATGGTGAAAATCTCACAAACTTATAAAATATCTGCTTTCTAACTTATCTAAAGGGGGTTTTGTCTTATATGGAATGGCGGCAGGATGATGACGTTGCTCATTGGAACTTGTATAAAAGTGACACACGTCTTCAGAACTGTGTTGCTCAAGTTCCAAAGCAACGTTTTGCAGAACAGTTTTTAAGGTTTTAAATGATTTGGTCTCTATTCTCTGGACGTAACTTAGCCGTGTTGAAAGACACGCATCCCTCGAGATATTATCTAGGGCCACTTGTCACTCAGGATTTGCTTAGCACTCGAGGGTCCCCCTCTAAACGCTTAGTCGAGTGACACTTGTCCTACTGAGAGTGAGAAACTCTACAAATACCAGTACCCATCCTCCATTGAAAGGGATCGAAGATCTGAGATCTGAAATCTCTGACAAAAACAACAGTGAGTAAAGGCTTTGAAAGAGAAAGAGAATAATCTTCAATCTGTGAGGTTTTATTGCCTTGTGATTGCATTCACTCCCCTTCTCCAGTTATTGCACTTCCTCCCTCCTTGTCCTTTCTCTTCGTCTTTTCTACAAATCACGTTTGACAAGGAACACTCTTGGCAGAATGGCTGCGCGACGGTTTAGGCTGTCTTCAGACAGACTTCCTACCTTTTCTCTGGTTGATGATTGTAATACATTTATCCTTTTACAAATGTATCCTTTTACAAATGATTGTAATACATTTCTCTTGTTCCTTCTAATACATTTATCCTTTTACAAATCCGTCATTACCAATATTATGTAGAAGTTAGTACTATTAATTCAGTTGAATTGTGAACTAGATTGGGGAGTTTGATAGATACATGAGACTTTGTTTTGAATATTTTTATTTCCGCTATTTAAGCTATTTCTGATATAAATTATGACATTTAGGTTTTTATAATGGTTTTAATTGATTCAATGAGATTTGTTCTATATTGACTTACCACTCCTATGTGGAAGGGGGTGATAGTTGCATTTTTCAAATCTTTAGGGTCTCTAAAGAGTACTCTAGATTTGGGATGTGACAAAGTTGGTATCAGAGCCTGAGTTTTATGTTTTTCATTCAAAAGTTTTTGGTGTGATTGTGTGTTGATTGTTGTTTTTCCCACTGTTAATACATGTTTGTTACCTTATATGTAAAGTGGATTTTTCTTTCTTCTTTCTTCTTAACGCCGGTTTACTAATCATTCCACTTTCAAGAATGGCTGGTGAAAGGAGAAGTAATGCGGGTACGAGTTCATCGGGAGGGGGTGATGATCAAAATCCCCAACTGACTGAAGTTTACCAAGTATTAGATGAGATGGCTTCGATGATACGAGTCATTTGACAAGCTCAAACTCAAGCTCAAGCAATTCTGTAGCAGCCTGTTGTGCAACAAGACAACTACAGCATAGAGAAGTTCAGGAAGCTTGGACCTACTATATTCAAGGGAACGATAGATCCAATGGAAGCTCAAGCTTGGATTGACTCATTATATCATATTTTTGAAGTAATGGAAATTGAAGATCGAGAGAAGGTTCGTCTAGCAGTGTTTATGCTTTGAAGGTGAAGCTAGAAGATGGTGGAAATCGACTTTAGATGTGGTGGATCATGAGATTCTGAATTAAAGAGGATTTAAGGTGCAGTTTTACTTGGAGTACTTTCCTACGGAGGAGCTGGAATTCATGAGTTTGAGTAGATTCCATGTCAGTGGCGAAGTATGCAACAAAGTTCAAGGAGTTATCACAGTTTGCTCTATATGCAGCGGATGAAGAAGAGAAGAAGGCTTTAAGATTTGAGAGTGGACTAAGGCTTATCATTAAGAGTCGTTTGTTAGTACGAGACTTCATTACTTACCATGAGGTAGTTGATTGTGTTTGTAAGGTTGAGAAAGATATGCTAGAATTCAGGAAGACTCAAGAGCTGAGAACTAGAAAGAGTAATTTTAAGACTCGGAACTTCAGAAATTATCAAGGGCAGTTAGAATAACAAAAGAGGCAAAGGATGCAAGGACCAGGAAACCCTCAGAATGTTCATAACATGAAGTGCTACAATTGTGGAAGGATAGGACATCATCAAAAGGATTGCCGTATGCCAAGGAGACGACATCATAACTTTTTCCAAGGTTAGCAGGAACAATTTGTACCTAAACGTCATCATCAACAAAACTAGAAGTCAATGCAGTAGCAACAACAAAATGGTAGCAAGAATGGAGTATCTCAGCAACAACAACCTCAACAACAACAAGGGAGAATCTACGCCTTAAAGCAGCAGCAAGGCGAAGTGTTGGAAGGTACTGTTCGTATTTCTCATATTACCGCACGAGTTTTATTCGACACAAGAGCATCTCAATCTTTTATTGCATGTGCATTGGTTGATTGTTTGAGTTTACCTTCGGAATAGTTGGAGAAGGGTTTGGTGGTTGTGAACCCAGTAAGAGGTTCAGCATATCTAGGGAAGGTATGTAAGTCTTTCCTAGTTATAGTAGGTGAGTCTGCATTACCTATAGACTTGTTTGTGCTTAACATGAAAGAGTTTGATGTTATTTTGGGTATGGATTGGCTAACTGCATGCAGATAGACTGTGATAACAGAACATATCTTTTATGTTACTGGAAGGAAACATAGTGAAGGTTAAAGGACCACGATCTAGAATGCTAAACCGGTTGGCAGTTTTGGGTTTATGGTCAGTGGAAGAGAAGCTTGGATGGGAAGTTGATTCCAGTAGTATGCTAATTTGGAACCGTATTCCAAGATATACTAGGATTACCTCCTGAGCGAGAGATCGAATTCCATATTGACTTGACGTCAGGTCCGAATCTTTTGTATTACCTACGTATTGCATGGCACCTTCTGAGTTGAAGGAATTCCGAGTTCAATTGGACGTGTTACTTGCACTTAATTTCATTAGACAGAGTTCATCACCTTGGGGAGGCCAGTTCTATTTGTGAAGAAAGATGAATCTTTGAGATTGTGTATCGACTACAGAAGACTGAACCAAGTAACAATGAAGAACAAATATCCGTTGCCTGGAATCGAAGACTTGTTTGATCAACCGAAGGGAGCAAGATTTTTTCTCGAAGATAGATCTCAGATCAGGATATCATCAATTGTGGATCAAGGACCAAGACATTCCGAAGACCGCTTTTAGGACGAGGTATGAACGCTTTGAGTTTGTAGTGATGCCATTTGGATTGATTAATGCTCTTGCATCTTTCATGGACATGATGCAGCGTATTTTCAAACCTTGTTTAGATAAATTTTTGGTAGTGTTTGTGGATGATATTTTGGTTAACTCTTAAGACCAAGGAAGAGCATGAGGATCATCTCAGAATTACCTTACAGACTGTAGTAGACAATCAGTTGTATGCTAAATTTTCTAAGTGTCATTTCTAGAGAGAGGAAGTGAAATTCTTAAGACATCTGGTGTCTAAGGATGGAGTTTCAGTGGATTTAGAGAAAGTGGAAGCGGTACTGAATTGGGAACAACCCAAGAATGTATCAGAAGTTCGAAGTTTTCTCGGATTGGCCGGTTACTATAGACGTTTCATTCAAGGATTTTCTCGTATAATGATTCCATTGACGAAGTTAGCAAGTGAGGAAGTTAAGTTTGTTTGGAGTGAAGAATGTGAGAAGGCATTTTCAGAGCTTAAGGAACGGTTGACAACAGCTCCAGTGTTAACTATTCTTGTAAGTGGTGTGAAGTTTTTGATCTATGCGGGTGCATCTTTGTCAGGATTATGATATGTTTCGATGAAAGAAGGGAAGGTGGTAGCTTTGAGACAACTCAAAATTCGTTAGAGGAATTATCCCACTCAGATTTAGAGTTGGCAACAATAGGTTTTACTCTTAAGATTTGGAGGCATCATCTTTATGGAGAGACTTTTGAAGTGTTTTCTGATCACAAGAGTTTGAAGTATTTGTTTTCTCAAAAGGACTTGAATATGAGGTAGAGGAGATTGATGGAATTGGTTAATGATTATAACTTTTCATTGCAATATCATCCAGGGAAGGCCATGTAGTGGCAGATGCGTTGAGTAGGAAGCCTAGAAGTATTGTGGCTCACATGTTGATAGAAGTATTGTGGCTCACATGATGATTCAAGAGTGGTTATTTTATGAGAAGCTTGCAGTCATGGAAATTCAGATTTGCGAAGAGGAGTTGAGAGTGGGAATGTGTAATTTACTCACTTAGCCGTCTTTGAAGAGCATAATTGTTGAACTACAGATGAAAGAAATATGGCTACAAGAGTTGGCTGAAGATGAATAGAAACTGGATTGGACGAAAGCAGAAGAAGGGAAGGTGATAGCTTCGAGACAACTCAAAATTCATGAGAGGAATTATCCCACTCAGATTTAGAGTTGGCAACAATAGGTTTTGCTCTTAAGATTTGGAGGCATCATCTTTATGGAGAGACTTTTGCAGTGTTTTTTGATCACAAGATTTTGAAGTATTTGTTTTCTCAAAAGGGACCTGAATCTGAGGCAGATGAGATGATGGAATTGGTTAATGATTATAACTTTTCATTGCAATATCATCCAGGGAAGGCCATGTAGTGGCAGATGAGTTGAGTAGGAAGCCTAGAAGTATTGTGGCTCACATGTTGATAGAAGTATTGTGGCTCACATGATGATTAAAGAGTGGTTACTTTATGAGAAGCTTGCAGTCATGGAAATTCAGATTTGCGAAGAGGAGTTGAGAGTGGGAATGTGTAAGTTACTCACTTAGCCGTCTTTGAAGAGCATAATTGTTGAACTATAGATGAAAGAAACATGGCTACAAGAGTTGGCTGAAGATGAACAGAAACCGGATTGGACGAAAGCAGAAGATGGAAGTGTCAAATTGAAAAGAGAGATTTGGGAAGAAGTTCACAGATCGAAGTATTCTATTCATCCAGGAGGAACTAAGATGTACAACGATTTGAGGAGATACTATTGGTGGAGGAAAATGAAGCAAGACATTACACACTTTGTGGCTAGATGCGTAGTTTGTCAATAAGTGAAGGCAGAACATCAGAAACAAGACCTTTATCGATTGGAGAATGAAAGTGGGAACATATTTCGATGGATTTTATTTTTGGTTTACATAAGACTCAGAATAATCATGATATGATTTGGGTAATAGTGGATAGATTGACCAAATTAGCTCATTTTTTACCGGCAAGGACTTAGAATAATCATGATATGATTTGGGTAATAGTGGATAGTGACCAAATCAGCTCATTTTTTTACCGGCAAGAATTTCAATGAATACAGATGACTTGGCAAAGTTGTATGTGAAGGATATATAGTTATTAAAGGCGGTTGCATAGGCGGGCGGCCGCCTAGGCAACCAGGTGAATTTCCAAGGGTTTAGGTGATGCCCGCCTAGGCTTACCACGCCTAGGCGAGCGCCTGGATAACTGGGCAACCGCCTAGTCGCCTAATTTGCCCGGGCGATCGCCCGGTTGTTAAATTGACTTTTTAATTATGTTATTTTAATTAATTTATTAATTAGAGTTTAATTATATTTTATTTTTAGCATGTTAAATTCAAGTTTTCCTAACAAAAAAAAGGTTAAAGACTCAATAACATGACATAACCAGGTATGAGTTGAAGTATTGACAAAAATAAGGAGTTGAAAGACCTAAATTTCAAAATCGTAAGGCAAAACCAGAGGAACACGAACCGGGTTAGTTATTTCTTCTCTCTCTCTCTCTCTCTCTCTCTCTCTCTCTCTCTCTCTCAGCTCCTGTGTGAAGCCTCCCTCTCTTTCTGCTCTTGTTTTCCTTTCTTTTTTCTTTACACAGAAACTCTTTTTCTCGGCCCCCTCTTTTTTTTTTCTATACAAAGCATGGTTTTTAAACTCGGTCTCGGATCGGGGATCGCCCTGGTCCGAAACCGAGTTGGATCGCCGATCCAATTCTGGATCGGGCGATCCGAAACGATCTGTTAAAAAAAACAGTTTAATAGAAGATTCAAGAAGAGAAGGATTCATCTGTTAAAAAAAAACAGTTTAAATAG
>JAUPMG010116413.1:0-11873 GCA_031762675.1 Pachysandra terminalis | reverse complement strand
CTAAAGTTAAGATTTCATACTTCATAAGTTTATAATCGTCATGAACATCATTCCCCACCATCATATAATCATATGGGATCTTACATAACACTTTATGGGTCAAGTCCCTTCAAAAACTACAAATTTCATGACTTCCGATCGATCGGTACTCGATCGATCTTAACTCGATCGTCCCTTGATAAAAATAAAGGTGGACATGACTTCCCATGGGTTGCAAATCCCTAAAACTGTGTTGAACTCACAGAATCCGCTGTCGGTCCATGTATCCCTGTCGAGATACGTGGTGGCGTAGTTGGGATCAAGCGTGGACATACAACCGTCACAATATCAATGACATGCATTTGCAATCACGTGTTTGTAGTGGCCATCATGTTTGGCTAGTAGTTTACTTGTTCATGTCATTTCATCTAATGAATCAACCTTGCATCTCACCATGGCATGCCATGAATATGCATAGCTTATCCTAATCACTACACTACACGTGCACATTATATTTACTGAGCGTGTAGCTCAAGCCTTTCTGACTCCTAACATTTCAGGTGAGTACGACAAAAGAGATAGGGACTTGGGCATGAGGTGCTGAGGTGGGATGACGAGGACTTGTGCAATATTGATGTTTCCTTTTGTTGATATTATTGAGTCCTGTACTTATGTGTCCTTTTTGTGAGAGCTTTGACTCTAGTGAATATTTATGCTTATCTTGAGCCTTGATGTGATGACCCCCTTTATTTTGTTGGGGAATCCATTGTTTACCATGCCACCTTGTGAGACGTGAGGATATGTATTGTTGAGACTACGTGATGAGTTCATACATACTTTATTTTGTTTATTGATGATCGCTTCCGTTGTTGATCCACTGATTTTTGTTTGGATCTATTGTTTAGTCATTTTGTGGTTGCCACCCCCTTGGTTGTGTGTTGGAGTGGGAGTGAGAGTCGCACCTGGAATCCAATGACTAGGCCCATCTATTCATGAAGCATACCCTAGGATTCGGGTCGTGACAAAGTGGTATCAAAGCTTAGTTCCATAGTTAAGTATTAGTATAGTGGTGTTATTTGAGCTTAGATGTAGAGCGATCTGTATGGAGTAGTGGTAGAGACCAGACTGCTTGTTGAGATTGTTGATGTGTGCGCCTTGATGTGATTATATTTTTGCGCATTGTATTGAGGATAACTAGTGGATTAGTGTTCATTGAGTTGTCGCCGTATTCTTTCCATGTGATTTTAGTATGGCTAGAAAAATGAGAGTAGAAGCAGGGGTGCGGTCCATTTGGGAGTCTGGAACAGGGTGATCCTCAGTTAGCCGGGGTGTACCAACCCCTGGCGATATGGCTAACATGATGAGGCAGAATTAGTACCAGAATGTCGCTCCACCGGCTGAGAACCCGGTGAACAAACTTCTTGAGAGGTTTAAGAGGTTGGGACCCGCGGTGTTCAAGGGCACCACTAAACCAATGGAGGCTCAAGAATGGTTGGACCAGTTGGAACATACTCGAGGCCTTGGAGTGTGAGGATGGAGATAGAGTAAGACTAGCCGTCTTCATGTTGGAGGGAGAGGCTAGGAGGTGGTGGAAGACACCGTCTACTATGTTGGAAGAAGAAGAGATTTATTGGGAGAGGTTTAAGCTGATGTTCATAGAGAAGTAATTTCCAAGGAGCGTGAGGAAGGAGAAAGAGATCGAGTTTATGAGTCTAGAATAGGGTAGTATGTCAGTTGCAGAGTATGAGGCGAAGTTCACCGAGCTATCGCAGTTTACACCCTACACGGTGGACACTGAGGAAAGAAGGCACATCTCTTCGAAAACAGGTTGAGGGGCAACATCAAGTCAAAGTTGTCAGTCAGAAAATTGACCAGGTACTACGATGTGGTTAACACCGCACATAAGGTGGAGAAGAGCAACGTCGACTACATGAAGACCCTGGAACAGAAGAAGCAAGAGAGGAATGAGAAGCATCAAGCTGGCCGAGCACCTCCAGAAGGAAGTCAGAAGGAATGCAAGAAGCAGCGGAACGGGAAGAGTGGAACACCGGAGCAGCGGTATCAACCATCGTATTCCACTCCCTTCCACCTTCGGGCTTGCTACAACTCTGGACAGCTAGGACATTCCCAGAGGGCGTGCCGAATGCCACCAAGGATTGAGGTGACGGGACCTCAGGACTTCTAGACTCGACCTCCTACTGCACCACAGGTTATCCCGAAGCTGCACTATCCCCAGACTTAAGTGAGGTCGCAGCCACCACAGAACAGACAGGCACCGCCACAACAGTACAAGCACCGAGGGCCAGGACTAGCAGCTCCACCTCGCCAGCCACCACCACAACATCAGGAACAGCCACAGTGGGATTACCAGCCTCCTCAAGACCGTTTGCATGTCGTTGCCCCACCAGTTATACCTTTGGAGGGTGAAGCTAAGGAGCCAAAGCCGCAGGGGGGTGTGATGGAAGGTATCCTACTCTGTTCTTGACCTATGCACTTGTATTATTTGACACGGGTGCATCACATTCATTCATATCGCATGATTTTTTGAGCATTTTGGGTTTGAGATGTAGTGTTTTGACTTTTAGCCTTATAGTGGAGAACCCTGTAGGTGGTTCCACCTCCTTGTCTAGAGTGTGTAAGGCTTGTCCCGTTTCTGTGGGAGAGACTGAGACCTCTGTCGACTTGATTGTGTTGAACATGGGGAGGTATGATGTTATCTTGGGTATGGACTGGTTGTCAGCATACCGTGTGTTGATTGATTGTTATAGTAGAGTTATTTCTTTTATACTTCCTGGAGGGCAACCATTGAGAGTTAAGGGGCTTTGATCAGATATGTCTGATCAGCTTGTCGTACTCGAATTGTGGTCCATGGAAGGGAAGCTTGGGTACGAGACTATCCCGGTGGTGTGTCAGTTCGAGAACGTGTTCCAGGACATTCTCGGATTGCCACCTAGGAGGGAAGTTGAGTTCTCTATCGACTTGGTGCAAAGCGCAACTCCTATTCCCCTTACCTGCTAACAGAATGGCGCCTACTGAGTTGAGGGAACTCAAGAACCAGCTGGATGAGTTGCTATGGCTAGGATTCATTCGTCGGAGTTCGTCACCTTAGGGAGCCCCTGTTTTGTTCGTCAAGAAGAAAGATGGGTCTATGAGGCTGTGAATTGATCATCGGCAACTGAACTGGGTTACGGTGAAGAACAAGTACCCTCTACCAAGAATTGAAGATTTGTTTGACCAGCTGAAGGGAGCCAAATGCTTCTCCAAGATTGACTTAAGGATGGGTTACCATCAACTCCGGATCAAGGATAGTGACATATTGAAGTTTGCATTCAGGACCCGTTATGGGCATTTTGAGTTTGTTGTTATGCCGTTTGGTCTGACGAATGCCCTGGTCACGTTCATGGACTTGACGCAACGTGTGTTCAAGCCTTACCTCGATCAGTTCATAGTGGCTTTTGTGGGACATTGCAATCTCTTGAAAATCATCAGTTGTACGCCAAGTTTGAGAAGTGCGAGTTCTGGAAAGAAGTGGTGAAGATCCTAGGACACGTGGTGTCTAGGGAAGGAATATCTATGGATCCCTCAAAGGTTGAAGTAGTAATGGATTGGGAGAGACCAAAGAATGTGATAGAAGTTCGTAGCTTCTTGGGGTTAGCCGGGTATTATCGAAGATTCATAGAAGGGTTTTCTCGCATTGTCGCTCCCCTTACCCGACTCATGAGGAAGGATGTTAAGTACCAATGGACCGAAGGGTGCGAGAAGGCATTCCAGGAACTTAAGAAGAGGTTGAATACAACACCGATCCTGACACTCCCACGGAGCGGAGTCCCATTCGAGATTTATGCAGATGCATCACTTTTGGGCTTGGGTTGTGTACTCATGCAGGACCACAGAGTGATTTCTTATGCATCCAGACAGTTGAAGATCCATGAGAGGAATTACCCGACGCACGATTTGGAGTTAGCAGCTGTGGTCTTCACTCTTAAGATATGGAGACACCATCTCTACGGAGAGACATTTGATGTGTTTTCAGATCATAAAAGTTGTAAGTACCTTTTCTCACAGAAGGAGCTGAACATGAGGCAACGTAGATGGATGGAACTAGTGAAGGACTATGACTTTTCACTCCAGTGTCACCCTGGTAAGGCCAATGTAGTGGCCAACATGCTGAGCAGGAAACCGAGGAGCCTCGTGGCACATCTTATGGTTCAGGAGTGGAGCGTACTGGAAGCACTATCGAACATTGGCATCAAGGTAGATATTCGAGGAGCCAAGGCAAGATTGTTCACCCTCGTCATCAAACCAAGTTTGAAGGACAGGATCATTGAGTTACAGAAGGGCGATGAGTGGTTGCAACAATTAGCAAGGGATGATCGGAAACCGGATTGGTCTGTTGATGAGGATGGGAGCATCAAGTTTCACGGAAGAATGTGTGTAACAGAAAGCGAAGAACTGAAGAATGAGATTTTGAGGGAAGCTCACTGATCACATTACTCGATCCATCCAGGTAATACCAAGATGTACAAGGACCTGAAGAGGTATTTTTGGTGGAGGAGGATGAAGGAGGACATCGCCAAGTTCACATCGTGTTGCGTAGTATGTCAACAGGTGAAGGCAGAACCTTGGAAGCCAGGAGGGACACTTCAGCCGTTACCGATCGGAGAATGGAAATGGGAACACATTTCCATGGACTTTATGGTGGTATTGCCGCGAACCATACTCAATCAAGATATGCTTTGGGTCATAGTGGATCACCTCACCAAATCTACGCATTTTATTCCAACCCAGACAACTGCGACCATGGAAGACTAGGCCAAGTTATATGTACGAGAGATCTTGAAACTTCATGGCGTGCCGATCACCATTGTTTCTGACAGAGATTCTCATTTTCTTTCTTGTTTCTGGAGGAGCATACAGAAGGCCTTGGGCACTACATTGAACTACAACACTGCATACCATCCATAGACCGACGGACATACGAAGAGAGTCAATCAGATTCTTGAGGACATGCTAAGGGCGTGCATTCTAGACTTCGGCAGAGTGGAACGGGAACTTACTACTGGTAGAGTTCTCATACAACAACAGTTACCACGCAAGCATCGGCATGGCGCCTTTTGAAGCTCTATACGGGAGGCCGTGTAGGTCACCCTTGTGTTGGAATGAGGGTGGAGAATCTATCGACATGGGACCGGACATCATCCTCGAGGCAATAGAGAAGATTAAGGTGATCAGGGAGAGACTTCTCACCGCCCAGAGTCGACACAAGAGCTATGCAGATACCAGAAGACAAAAGCTAGAGTTCGAAGTGGGTGACTGGGTTTTTCTTAAGGTTTCATCGATGAGGGGAGTATTTTGATTTGGGAAGAAAGGGAAGCTAGCATCGAGGTACGTGGGACTGTTCGAGATCATCAAGAGAGTTAGGGAAGTTTCTTACAGACTACTTCTACCTCCGGACCTATCGCAGGTTGACAACGTATTTCATGTGTCTATGCTGCAGAATTACCACCTCGATCCGTCTAGCATCGTCGATTGGCAAGAGGTATCCATTCAAGAAGACGTCACCTATGAAGAGTTACTGGTGAAGTTCTTAGGCCGCAAGGACCGAATGTTACGCACCAACGTAACACCGATGCTGAAGATTCAATGGATTCATCACAACGAGTCGGATGCCACCTAGGAGCTAGAGGAGCACATCTGTCGAGAATACCTGTATATTTTCGAAGACCATGTATGTGAATTTTGAGGACGAAATCCTTTTAAAGGGGGTAGATTGAAGCGACCTGAAATTTTTTTTCGAGTTTGGGGGCTTATTCATAAATTTCTGATTTTGAGGGGTTGAGGGTTAATTGTTATAACCCACCCCATTGGTTAATACACATAGCATATGTACAGCAACACACACCTTAGCCTTGTCACTTTAATGTTAGTGTGTGGCTGAGATTTATTCTCATAGCCAAAGCCAAATGGAGGGCCCCGATTTTGTTGAGATAAAGACTAGGGTTTTAGACTAAGTCTAACTAACCCTAGCCTCATTTTTGGAAATTTTGGGTGAGAAGGAGGGAAGAGCAAGAAGGCAAGGAGAAGAAGGAAGAGATCAAGCTTGAAGAAGCCATCAACTCCAAGGTAACTCAAGGGAAAGCTTTGCATTTGAAGAGGTAAGTATATTGTGTGCATTTGTGGTGTGTTCTTGGGATTTTCTATGCTTGAATGATGTGAATGTTTCTCCACAAATGTTGTGAATGATATTATGAGTAGAGGTTAGGATTGTGTAATCTTTTACTCAAGATTAAACTCATTTCTATGCTAGGGTTTAGTTTTGATGTGTTATTTATTCTCAAATGCATATTGAAGTGATTTGGGTGTTTATTTGTTTTCAAATGTATGATGGATGATTACTATTGCATATGTGATTGTTTGGGATGATTTTGTATCAATTTCAGACCCATTTTGTTCTTGGATGGGAAACCAATGAAAATGATTTAGGTGGATTGTGATTTGGGTGAAATCTGGGCAAGAAAAACCCCAAAATCGCGCTCGTAGGTGGGTGGTCAGTCCATCGATGGCACCCACCGACAGAGCATATTGGTATTGTGCACTGTCGGGGGCACGTCGGTCCGCCAATGAGACCGACCGACAAGTATAGGGGCACAAGATGGTCTTGTCGGTGGCACCGATGGATCCACCGACGAAGTACCTACAGAGACCTCACTCTCGAGGGCTCATCAGTCCGCCGACGGAACCCGCTGACAGGGACTATGGAACTTGGGGGGATCTCATCGTGGCATAGACAGGACCCGCCGAGGGGTGTCGGTGGATTTGTCGGAGGCACCGACGGATAAGTTTGGACCACCAAGTTCAGTCGGTGGATCCGTCGGTGGCACCGATGGGACCCGCCTAGGGGCATCTGTGGATTCGTCGGTGGCACCGACGGATAAGTTGGGACCATTTAGTTTGGTCGGTGGATCCGTCAGTGCCACCGACGGGAATTGTCAACGAGGATTTTGGGCACTATCGGGGGGCACGTCGGTCCACCGACGGGACCCGTCGACAGTGGTGGCCTGAGAGGAATTTGAGGGTAGTTTGAGAGTACTATCTAACACTTAGATTTACCTATTGATGCACATCGACTTAATGAAGTGTTTGTGACTTATTATGACTCGAATGATGCATGATTACTCAGCTTTGATTACTCATATGCATGTCATGTAGTTGAATGATACTCACATGCATTTAAAGGACATTCATGCATGGTGGCTCCTTGCTGAGACTCTAACCCTAGACCAACCTTGGATTCTCTTAAGGAGGACCAAAGGGTGATGTGAAGATTGGTTGAACTCCACATTGAGTTCCCACAAGAGATGAATTCTTTGGAGTCTCGAGTGGACTATTTTATAAATCTAAAATGATTTATGGGTGAGGGATTAGCTACCCCAATAGCCCGACAACATCTATATATTATTATTTGGAGGGTAATTCGATTGGTAGTTGTGAATTGTGTTGTCATACGGGGGAAGTTCTTGGTGATGCCCGCAGACTCGTCCCTTAATAAAAATAAAGGTGGGACATGACTTCCCACGGGCTGCAAATCCCTAAAACGATGTTGTACTCACAGAATCCGCTGTCGGCCTTAGCCCGAATAGGTCCATGTATCCCCGTCGAGATACGTGGTGGCGTAGTTGGGATCAAGCGTGTACATAGAACCTTCACAATATCAACGGCATGCATTTGCATTCACGTGTTTGTAATGGCCATCATGTTTGGCAATTAGTTTACTTGTTCATGTCATTGCATCTAATGAATCAACCTTGCATCTCACCATGGCATCCCATGCATATGCATAGCTTATCCTGATCACTACACTACACGTAAACATTAGATTTATTGAGCACGTAGCTCAAGCCTTTCTGGCTCCTAACATTTCAAATGATGAACGTAATAGTTGAAAAGGCTAGAGGATACGATAAGGTGAGTTTCTTAGAGAAAGATCTATAAACTTCGAATCAGGACATAGGGTGTTTTTGGTAATTTTGGCTAACCCTACTGATACACAGGACACAGGCTTGCTCTCGGGCCAAGCTACTGACAGTCAGCGGTATACCACTGACCCTGACGACACCATATGCTAATGTTTATATTTTTGCACACATCAAGAAAATTTGGTATACCTCTACCATGCCGACAGCCATTTTCCTCAGTTTGAAGCTTGAACACCTGTACAATATGAAAACTAGAAGAATTATTATGTTCCCAGGTACCGGAAATGTGTTTCCATGAATTTGACCCCTTAGACCTAAACTTTGACCTATTAAGACTTTGGATTACAGTATGAAATTCTAAGACCTAAGGGGGATTAGCCTTACAATGTTTTTAATGGTTAAATTTGCATAATATATGAATGCCCGGATGATTTGTATGATGTACAAGCATGTTGATGTTCTTTTACAATTATATATGTCTTTAATGAGAAATTAGGAGTTATATATGATTGATTTAGTACTAAGAATTGAAAAATGTATGAGTACCTCATCTGTTAATAAAAAAAGACTTATTATATATATTTATATTATTTATAACTCATCCATTATATCTACATGTGTGTTCTAATAACTCTCTCTCTCTCTCTCTCTCTCTCTCTCTCTCTATATATATATATATATATATATGCTACTATGTGCATTACATTAGCCTATGATCGTGGGAATGTGTCTCATGTTAGTGCTGTATGAATATTTGTCTGAGCATCATTGTGTGTACATTGCATTAATAAATTGAGGTGAATTAATGAGTTGCATTATGACTACACTACCGAGATGGCTTTCTTATATCCTAAATTGGAATACTTTGTACTTGGACATTGCTGGATACCATCATAACTCATGATATGGCTGTGACCATTTACTTGTCCTTATGGGACTAAGTGTTGTTTTCACCCAAGGTGAGGGATAGACCTTGTATGGGGCTCCCAAGAGACTTGTGGTAAGATGATAGATGAGGGAGTGCACTTCTCAATGTCTGAATCATAAAAGTCAACTTCTATTAGTAAAACAAATAATGTATGGTTCACTGAGGAGATTTCACATTAGATGCCTTGGATATATTCTCGTGATCGAAAATAAGAGTGGGGATTGTGCCCATTAGATCACAGCCCCTAAAAACTATGATGCGCCAAAGAATAATCCATTATCATGGCCTTGTATGGGGGAGATGAATTCACATTAGTGGAACATCTTGGGTATTTGGATTCGATCTAGTGTGAGACATACACTATTTGAATGCCAAACAATATGCATTGCATTTTATATTCTTGTGCATGTTATTGTGATTATCATGTGTGTGATACACTTGATTTTCATGTTATCATGTAGAGTTAAGCATTGTAGACTGTCAAAATATGATATCCTTAGGATACAAACCAATGTGAGAATTGGTGAGAGAATGTGTCCTTGATTGATTGATTTCTGTCCATATATACTATTATTCATATTTTTCAGATTATGTCATTATCATTATTATATATTTTTTCTTATAGCATTGGGATATGAGTAAAAACCTTGCTTTGAAGGTCTACTCATCCGAGCTTTCAGGTTATGTATGTTTTGTTGATATATTTTCAGGTAAAAGGATGATTGTTATCAAAGAGAGAGCTACGGGAAAAAAAGGAATAAAAGATAGAAGTTAGATGACAGACAAATATTTATTAGGAATAATTTTATTTTAGTTTTATTAGAAAGAACGGATTATACTTTTATTTAAATATTTATTAAAATTAATGAAATATCTTCCGCTTATGTTTTTGTATTATTTATCCACTCCCATAATGATTTGGGGTGAGAGTTATAACTTAAATTTGGGGACTCCATTGAGATTTCCATGTTTAAGATGTGACAGTTACACCCTTTACATCCTTAGCTTACACCAATTTTATGACTAGGTTACACATATTTTAACACAAGGTTACAACCATTTTAGCACTAGGTTACACTCTTTAAAGCCTTAGTTTATACCAATTTTAGCACAAGGTACAAGGTTACACCTTAAATAGCAATTGAACACACCCTAAGTAGCACAAGGTTATACCCAATTTAGCATTAGGTTATACCCATTAGAACAATAGGTTACACACAATTTAGGACTAGGTTACACCCTTTATATCCTTAGGTTACACACATTTTAGCACTAGGTAACACACATTTTAGCATTAGACCTTACACACATTTCAGCACTAGGTTACACCCTTTAATGCCTTAGATTACACATATTTTAGCATAAGGTTACACACATTTTAGCACTAGGATACACCTTAAATAGCACAAGATTACATGCATTTTAGCACTAGTTACACACATTTTAACGCTAGGTTACACCTTTAATGCCTTAGGTTACACACAATTTAGCACTAGATTACACACATTTTAGCACTAGGTTTCACCCTTCAATGCCTTAGGTTACACACATTTTAGCACTAGGTTACACACATTTTAGCAATAGGTTGCATCCTTTAATGCCTTAGATGACACACATTTAAACACTAGGTTACACACATTTTAGCACAAGGTTACACCTATTTTAGCATCAGGTTACACCGAATTTAGCATTTGGTTACACATTTTAGTACTAGGTTACACCCTCTATAGCTATAAGTTATACCAATTTTAGCACTAGGTTATACACATTTTTGAATTTTGTTACACACATTTTAGCACTAGGTTGCACCCATTAATGCCCTAGGTTACACATATTTAAACACTAGGTTACACACATTTTCGCACTAGGTTACCCACATTTTAGCATTAGGTTACACCATTTAGCGCCTTAGGTTACACACATTTTAGCACATAAGGTTACAACCATTTGAGCACAAGGTTTAACTCTTTATAAGCCAAGTGCTGTGTAGGACCTTGTGATGCAAATGATGATGAATCAGGGATTCTTCTTCTTCTTCTTCTTCTTCTTCTTCTTTTACTTCTTCTTCTTTTTGATGTCAATGCATCTTCTTCTTCTTTTCTTCTTCCTTTCGCTCTTATTCTTCTTCAAGTCACTGTTACATAGAGTTCTTCTTCAAGTCAATGTTAGGTAAAGTGTTATGCGGAATTCTTCTTCTTCATGTAACAGGTGATTTTTTTCCGTCTTCTTTTATTATTTTGGTTGGTCTCATATAGGAGACTAACCTCTTGCATCACAGGTAAAACAAGATACCCTTATTTTATTATTTCCAACCATTTCAAGACACTGTTACATAGAGCTCCTCTTCTTCAAGAAGTCACTGTTACGTAGAATGTGTTACGTGAATTTCTTCTTCTTCTTCATGTAACTGGAGATTTTTTTTTCTTTATTTTGTTTTATTTTATTATTTTGATGCGTCCCATATAAGAGACTAACCTTTTGTAATAGGTAAAACAAATTACCCTTATTGATATGGAGAAGGATTGCCTGAGAACGTTCCTGCGAACCAAGGCAAAATGTGCATTTTGCATTGCATGGACCCACTAACAAATGTGAATGAACTGCCTTGGTTTGCAGGAACGTTCGCAGAGGATCCTTGTCCTATATATATACACGTTGTGGACTATTGTCTATTTTCGAAATTGATGTTTTTACTTTTTAGGTTCTCAGACTCGCTCTCTCTCTCTCTCTCTCTTTAAATCGACCACACCCTACCTAAAATTTCAAAGTCGGTTTAAGTTATTTACAATAAAAGCCTAATCTATTCTAAGTTTGGAATACTTCTTTTTTTTTTTTTTT
This sequence comes from Pachysandra terminalis, assembly GCA_031762675.1. Taxonomy (NCBI): domain Eukaryota; kingdom Viridiplantae; phylum Streptophyta; class Magnoliopsida; order Buxales; family Buxaceae; genus Pachysandra; species Pachysandra terminalis. The sequence goes on along the minus strand of JAUPMG010116413.1, from coordinate 152 downwards.
TGGTTTCCCAAGGTATCCCAGGCTTCGCCCAAGATTATTCCTCTGAGGTACGGTCAGGCGCCGAAGCAGGAACCTCTCCCAACAAGGTTTGCTACATCCACAAGGACTCAATACCGAGACCACTTGCTTAAGCGACCCGAGCCCCTTCCACT
>JAUPMG010116402.1:0-11873 GCA_031762675.1 Pachysandra terminalis | reverse complement strand
CGTCTTCCCCATGAGTTTGGTTATTTATGTTATGCTTTCGGGATCATATCCCATATTAGTGAGAACATCCCTAGTGGGCAACCAAACGAGAATCGACTGGTTAGAAGCTAGAGTTAGGTCTTGGTTTGTGAAGAGATATGCTAATGCTCTTATAGGATGTTCCCTTGACTTAGGAAACCACTTTTGTAGCCTCCTTTAAGGACTGGCTTGTAGAGAGTGAAAACCTCACCGTGAAACACTCCAGATTTGGCCAATCCCGAGCTTCAGTGACCTCCTCGGCTCGCCGAAAAGTACATCGAGCCACTTAGTAGCTCTATTTTGAGCTTCGGAGACCTCCCACGATTCGTTGAAAACCCCTCGGTGACCACCTCGGTCAGCCGAGCTAGTCTGTCAAATGACAGAGGAGCCTTCCAGCTCACTGGAAAGGCCGCCGAGCCATTTTCGGTGTGCCGAGAACCCCGCCAAGACAAACTCGGTCAACTTAGATCCCCACCAAGACCAACTCGGTTTATCAACGACCCCGCCGAACCCTTCCTCAGTTCGCTAAGCACCTCACCGAGACCCCAAACTTGCCCAAAAGTGGTATCAGAGCTTAAGTTCTTCTAAGATTTAAGTAGCTATGTTTGGATTTTCGTTGGACTTTGGGTTAGGACTTTGTTAGTTGGCCCTAAGTCTAGGACTTGTAGGGGTAAGGGGATTAAATATGTATAGGATGTGTGACTGTGAGGAGCGATGTTTATTGTTTGTGCATCCTAATTAACGACTCCGGATGGATAATTGGGGACATGAAGTACAATTGTTTCTGAGAATCCTAAGGTAGAAGCTACTAGGATGATGTCTCTATTAAGTATACTGGGTTGTCACATTATTAAAGGATGTGATGATCAAAGGCTTTTGCTGTGTTGATCGAATTTATTTAAAGTACCTTGAACTCTAATACTAACTATTATACTTATGTAATCCTCGCCTAATTATTATGATGTATATTATCTTAAATGTTTAAATTTGAGTCTTAGGGGTTCAAAGTCAGTGAGGGCACTACTCATGCCGGATCTGGACCGCGACCCATACTTTCTAAACTAAGTTTTGATTTTTTATTTGGAGTGATTTAGTGTGATGACTTGATTTCAAATGGCTTATTTGTAATTTGAATTTTTAAAATTTTATTTTTCTCTTTATTTTGGCTTCGATGACCTTCTCGGCGACCTCTTTGGTTAGCCGAAAATCGCGACGAGGCACAAACATAACCCATTTTAGTGATTTCGGGCCCCTCTCTTTTATTCTCTTCTATTTCTCTTTGCTCCCTTCTCCAACATTCTTAAGCACTCTTCTTTGGCTCTCCACTCACTCACAACTCATCATCAAGATAATTTCATTCTCTTTCTCATTTCATTCCTTGAATTTAATCTAGTTTTCATCCAAGACCAAATCTGAGTTTTCTTTTTCCCTAAGTTTTTCTCCTTGTTCCAAAACCCTAAAGCTCTTAATCTAATCAAATTTCACTTTTTCCTTTCTTCTAAACCTTGAATCCTCCAAAGCATTGACAAATCCCTACCGCATTCTTCAAACCCTAGAATCATTATGCCTAAAACTAAGAACACCCAAAAATCATCCAAGAAATCCAAAACCTCTAGGGAATCATCATCCCGTAGACAGCCTTCACCCAAACCGGAGGTAGAAGAACCCATTTACTCTTCATCTGATTCTGAACCTAGTGATTATGCCCACAAGATCCTTATCATTGAGAGACCCACCATTGATTCCCATGTGGAATCGTATGGCATTGCCACCTTCCTCTGTGCCATTGATTTGGAACCAATCATGCAGTGGGGTTGTGAAGCCTACGAATCCACCACCGAAATAATGTACGACCACATAACAATGACCGACCCAGAAAACTACACCATTACCTTTGCCTTCTGTGGGAGAGAGTACATCCTGGACCTTCGACTCGTCTCTCAACTCATGAGTGTACCCGTCTTCGATGCCTTTCGCTTCATCCCGAGTCGAGATCTTCAGATCTACAGGCTGTGACCCTGGTTCTCTGTGGCCAAGATGCCTCATGGAACACCAATGGTTTCGCTCCGCCACAAAACTCATTGCCTCTTACCACATCATCCATTCGATATTCCCGAAGAGCGTCTACCGTCACACCGGCAACACCAGCGAGCTCACCCCCTTCATTGCTCAGATTGTCTTCCGAGTGGCCAAAGGACAGAGGATCTGCCTTCCCTCTCTCATCACCGGACATATCATCCTATATGTTCGCAGTAACCGTAAAGGCCATCTACTTTTCCCTGTCTCTTGGGTGTCGCAGCTAGGCATTGGGATCTCAGGCTACCTCGCCTTGAGCGTAACAAGGCCACCAGACCGTTCAACGTCACCAACCTCTCCTTGATGGTTCTTCCTCGCTATGCGCAGCCACCCATTCCGCAACCTGGCCAGCCCGTGCTCCTCACACAGCCCGAAGAACCCGTTCAGCCGCAACAGCTAGTTCCACCTGCTCATGCATTATCTGCAGCCGCTCCTGAACCTGTGCCCAGTTTGGGGCACATGTACTCTCGGAGGCATGTGAAACACGAGGCTCGTCAGGCATCGCTTACGCGAACACACTCCCATCACCAAAGGGAAAATGTTTCTTCTCCAGAACGTGCTAGGCTGCAGCTCCTCGAGTGGAGCCATACCACCTACCTTCCAGAGACCGCCTTCTACTCCCCCTAAGGCCACTCTTTAGAAATTCTACTTGTTTTCTAGTTCACTTCACTTTGTATTTGAATTTTAGTTGAGTTTTGCTTTAGTGTTTATTGCACAGTTATGCTAGTCCTCCCTTTTAATGTAGTGGGTTGATGTATTTCTCTTAGTGCCGTTTGTTCCGTGAAATATATGTTCTGTATTGCCTTATTCTTCTGTGCCGTCTACATACTCATTTCAATTCTCGCCTTTAGAACTCCTTAGATTAATTTCGGGGACGAAATTCTTTTAAGGAGGGTAGGATGTAACGACCTGAATAATCCTAAAACTATAACTTAAAAACCATAAGGGTAAAATAGTAATTTTTTCAATTAATGACTTAATCTCATTTCTAATCCAGGATTAAAACTCATAAATCCTTAATCCTATATATTTTAAGAACACTTAAGTCAGCTGTAATTGATCGTGTTAATCAGATAGGCTTAGAAAGCAATACGGGTCAGATAACTAGATTTAACTGATAAATAGAAAATAAAATCAATTAGTAAGACAATAATTAGTTTTAATGACTTAGTATACCCATATGCTAATCTTAGACGTAATCACACAATCAGAAGTTAATTAGGAGGTTCATTAGAAATTAAAGAGCTAGAAACCCAATTTTGCCCTTATGGCTATTTTAATATTACGAGTTTGCCATCAGTCTATAAATATAACCCTTATACCTTTAAACCTCATTTCCTTCATTTTTCTCTCCCTCTATTCCTCTCTAGAGCATTTTGAGAAGATGAAGAACAAGGTTGATGGAAACCTCGATCTCCCGGATGCACATTGAATCAACTCGAACTCGACTCGGCACAGTAGAGCAATTTCGAATACGACATGACAGCCCCAAGTTGAGTATCTCCTCAATTCCTGTGTTGTTATTCACACTTGCAATGTTGTGAGAATGGGGGAAACTTTGGGTGATTGTATTCGTCTTCCCCATGAGTTTGGTTATTTATGTTATGCTTTCGGGATCATATCCCATATTAGTGAGAACATCCCTAGTGGACAACCAAACGAGAACCGACTCGTTAGAAGCTAGAGTTAGGTCTTGGCTTGTGAAGAGATATGCTAATGCTCTTATAGGATGTTCCCTTGACTTAGGGAACCACTTTTGTAGCATCCTTTAAGGACTGGCTTGTAAAGAGTGAAAACCTCACCGTGAAACACTCCAGATTTGGCCAATCCCGAGCTTCGGTGACCTCCTCGGCTCGCCGAAGAGTACATCGAGCCACTTAGTAGCTCTATTTTGAGTTTCGAAGACCTCCCACGATTCGTTGAAAACCCCTCGGTGACCACCTCGGTCAACCGAGCTAGTCTGTCAAATGACAGAGGAGCATTCCAGCTCACTGGAAAGGCCGCCGAGCCATTTTCGGTGTGCCGAGAACCCCGCCAAGAAAAACTCGGTCAACTTAGATCCCCACCAAGACCAACTCGGTTTATCAACGACCCCGCCGAACCCTTCCTCGGTTCGCTAAGCACCTCACCGAGACCCCAAACTTGCCCATCTGTCTGATACTTAGTATGGATCTTGTACACTTTTGTGCCTTGTAGAGTAGAATCATGAGACTGCCCATATGCTTGACGATTTGAATATATGTCTATGAGGCATTCTGTGTTATATTAATCTAACAAAAGTGAATATTATGAGTTGCATATGGACCTTCTGGCTGTGATAGCCAAGTCTAATACCCCATGTGATACTAACACTTGAGACATTGACTTGATTACTATGATTGTCCTATGAGAGGACCCTATTGTTACACCCATGTTGAGAGAGAACCCACATAGGGCAGGCCTCTACAGACTTGAGGTGAGTTGGTTGCCCAAGGATCCGCACGTTGGTGTAAACTTGGAAGATGGTGAACTATCCCAGGGATCCGCACGTTGGTGTAAGCTTGGGAGACAATGAGACCATAGTATCCTTCTGTTGGATTGTGAATATGTATGAATCCTTGAGGGAGCCGCACGTGGGTGAAAGTCTTCGCCATTGGTCCCTGATAAAAAATAAGGTGGGTCGATTGTGACTCTAAGGTTGAAATCCCTTAAAACTATGTTGTACACAGAATAACCCTATCCCTTCAACCGTTACGACAAGGGATGATTTCAGGTTGTTGGAACATCCTAGGGCGAATTCAGGTTGATGGGACAGTCCGGATAGAGATTGAGATCAAATTGGAGCTTACTATATTTCACTTTCCATACAGCGTTGCATTTTCATTGCATTGCATATCTGTGTTGATATTAATGTGAGAGCCTCGTGTATAAAACACTTGGCCTAATTTCCATATAGATTTTGGCATGCAGATAATTACGACGAGGACCTTGGATTAAATACCTTGTCAGGTTGGGAGAGAACTGCACTCTGTGTGATATCTGTTGATTTACAGTTTATCACCATATGAACAAATGCATATTGATCACATCACAGATATAATCATATCATATTCGTATTATTTGTTTTATCATAATGTTGGGGTATGAGTAACACCTGGCGTTGCGGGATTACTCGTTCTAGCTTCCAGCTAATGTTGGTTGATTTTCCTTTTCATGTCTTGGAGCTTGGTCCCGCAAAGAGAGCCTGGGTTTGGGATATTGATTAACCGTTCAAATCATAGAATTGTAACAGAGTTAGATTCTCTTCAATTTATCTTGTAATAGATTCGTTCTTTTTCTTCAGTTACATATATCTTACTACAAGATGTTATTTGCTTCTACTTAAGTTTTGGCCATTCCTATCCTTTCCCATTGAAATATGGGGTGAAGGTTGCAATTTAAGCCTGGAAATCTCATAATTGGGAATTTCTGGTTTGGGTCGTAACAAAAGTGGTATCAGAGCTTAAGTTCTTCTTAGATTTAAGTACTATGTTTGGATTTTCATAAGACTTTAGCTTAGGACTTTGTTAGTTGGCCCTAAGTCTATGACTTGTAGGGGTAAGGGGAATAAATATGTATAGGATGTGTGATTGTGAGGAGGGACGTTTGCTGTTTGTGCATCCTAATTAACGACTCCGGATGGATAATTGGGGACATGAAGTACAACTGTTTCTGAGAATCCTAAGGTAGAAGCTATTAGGACGATGCCTCTGTTAAGTATACTGGGATGTCACATTATTAAAGGATGTGATGATCAAAGGCTTATGTTGTGTTGATTGAATTTATTTAAAGAACCATGAACTCTAATACTAACTAATCTTCAGATTTTAAGTTCAATGTAGTTGCAAATGCATTGGACTGAGAAATTTGGGAATTAGGTAGGAATTGGAATTTCAGTTAATAAGAAGAATAATAATGTATACTTATTTAATCTTCACCTAATTATTATGATGTATGGTACCTTAAATGTTTAAATTTGAGTCTTGGGGGTTCAAAGTCAGTGAAGGCACTACTCATGCCAGATCTGGACTGGGACCCATACTTTCTAAACTAAGTTTTGAATTTTGATTTGGAGTGATTCAGTGTGATGATTTGATTTCAAATGGCTTATTTATAATTTGAATTTTTAAAATTCTATTTTTCTCTTTATTCTGGCATCGGCGACCTCTTCGGTTTGTCGAAAATCGCGACGAGGCATGAACTTAACCCATTTAAGTGATTTTGGGCCCCTCCTTTCATTCATTCTCTTCTATTTCTCTTCGCTCCCTTCTCCAACATTCTCAAGCACTCTTCTTTGGCTCCCCACTCCCTCACAACTAATCATCAAGGTAATTCCATTCTCTTTCTCCTTTCATTCTTTGAATTTAACCTAGTTTTCTTCCAAAACCAAATTTGAGTTTTCTTTTTCTCTAAACCCTAAGTTTTTCTCCTTGTTCCAAAACCATAAACCTCTTAATCTAATCAGATTTCCCTATTTCCTTTCTTTTAAACCTTGAATCCTCCAAAGCAGAGACAAATCCCAACCACATTCTTCAAACCCTAGAATCATTATGCCTATAACTAAGAATACGCAAAAATCATCCAACAAATCCAAAACCTCTAGGGCATCATCATCCCGTAGACCACCTTCACCTGAACCGGAGGTAGAAGAACCCATTCACTCTTCATCCGATTCCGAACCTAGTTATTATGCCGACAAGAGCCTTATCATTGAGAGAGCCACCATTGATTCCCATATGGAATCGTATGGCATTTCCATCTTCCTCCGTGCCATTGATTTGGAACCTATCATGCGGTGGGGTGGTGAAGCCAACCAATCCACTACCCAAATCATGTTCGACCTCATAAAAGTGACCGACCCAGAAAACTACACCATTACCTTCGCCTTCCACGGGAGAGAGTACATCCTCGACCTTCGACTCGTCTCTCATCTCATTGACGTACCCATCTTCGAGGCATTTGGCTTCATCCCCGAGTTGAGATCTTCAGATCTACCAACTGTGACCCTGGTTCTATGTGGCCAAGATGCCTCATGGGACACCAATGGTTCCCTCTCCGCCACCAAACTCATTGCCTTCTACCGCATCATCCATTCGATCTTCCTGAAGAGCGTATACCCTCGCACCGGCAACACCAGCGAGCTCACCCCCTTCTTGGCTCAGATTGTCTACCGAGTGGCCAAGGGGACAGAGGATCTGCCTTCCCTCTCTCATCATCGGACATATCATCTGATATGTTCGTAGTAACCGTAAAGGCAATCTACCTTTTCCTTGTCTCTTGGGTGCCGCAGCTTGGCACTGGAATTTTAGGCTACCTTGCCTTGAGCACAACAAGACCACAACACCGTTCAACGTCACCAACCTCTCCTTGATGGGTCTTCCTCGCTATGCGTAGCCGCCCATTCCCCAACCTGGCCAGCCCATACTCCTCGCACAACCCGAAGAACCCATTCAACCGCATCATCCAGCTCCACCTGCTCATTCATCATCTTCAGCCGCTCCTGATTGTGCCCAGTTTGGGGCGCATGTACTCTCGAAGGGATGTGAAACTCGAGGCTCGTCTGGCAACGCTTGAGCGAACACACTCCCGTCACCAAAGGGAGGTTGTTTCAGAGTTCAGGAAGAACAGAAATCTGACATCGAAGCTTCTCCAGAATGTGCTAGGCTGCAGCTCCTCGAGTGGAGCCATACCTCCTGCCTTCCTAAGACCGCCTTCTTCTCCCCCCTGAGGCTACTGTTTAGACATTTTACTTGTTTTCTAGTTCACTTCACTTTTTGTTTGAATTTTAGTTTAGTTTGGGTTTAGTGTTTATTGGACAGCTATGCTAGTCCTCCCTTTTAATGTAGTGGGTTGATGTATTTCTCTTAGTGTGGTTTGTTTCATGAAATATATGTTCTGTGTTGCCTTATTCTTTTGTGCCTTCTACGTTCTCTTTTCAATTATCTCCTTTAGGACTCCTTAGATTAATTTCGGGAACAAAATTCTTTTAAGGAGGGTAGGATGTAACGACCTGAATAATCCTAAAACTATAACTTAAAAACCTTAAGGGTAAAATAGTAATTTGTTCGATTAATGACTTAATCCCATTTCTAATCCTGGATTATAACTCATAAATCCTTAATCTTATAAAATATTTTAAGAACACTTAAGTCAGATGAAATTGATCGGGTCGATCAGATAGACTTGGGAAACAATATGGGTCAGATAACATGAATTAACTGATAAATAGAAGATAAAATCAATTAGTAAGATAATAATTAGTTTTAATGACTTGGTATACCCATCTATTGACCTTCGACGTAATCACACTATCAGAAGTTAATTAGGAGGTTAATCGGAAATTATAGAGCTAGAAACCCAGTTTTGCCCTTATAGATGTTTTAATATTGTGAGTTTGCCATCAGCCTAAAAATATAACCCTTAACCCTTTAAACCTTATTTCCTTCAATTTCTCTCCCTCTCTTCCTCTCCGGAGCATTTTGAGAAGATGAAGAACAAGGTTGAAAGAAAGCTCGAACACCCGGATGCGCAGTGGATTGACTCGAACTCGACCCGGCACAGTGGAGCAATTTCGGATACAACTCGACCGCCCCAAGTTGAGTCTCTCCTCAATTCCTGTGTTGTTATTCATACTTGCAATTTTATGAGAATGGGGGAAACTTTTGGTGATTGTATTCGTCTTCCGCATTAGTTTGGTTATTTATGTTGTGCTTTCGGGATCATATCGCATATTAATGAGAACATCCCAAGTGGTGGACCACACGAGAACCGACTCGCTAGAAGCTAGAGTTAGGTCTTGGTTTTTGAAGAGATATGCTAATGCTCTTATATGATGTTCCCTTGACTTAGGAAAACCCTTTTGTAGCCTCCTTTAAAGATTGGCTTGTTTGGAGTGAAAACCTCACCGTGAAACAATCCAGATTTGCCCAATCCCGAGCTTCGGCGACCTCCTTGGCTCGCCAAAGAGTGCATCGAGCCACTTAGTAGCTCTAATTTGAGTTTCGGCGACCTCCCTTGGTTCGCCGAAAACCCCTCAGCGACGACCTCGGTTAGCCGAGCCAGTCCGCCGAATGACAGAGGACCCTTCCAGCTCATTGGAAAGGCCGTCGAACCATTTTCGGTGCGCCGAGACCAACTCGATCTACCTAGAACCCCGCCGAGACCAACTTGGTTTACCGACGACCCTGCCGAACCCTTCCTCGGTTCACTGAGCACCTCGCCCCATAATTGCCCTTTTGTCTGGGTTTTTGACCTTGGACATCTGTGATACCTTTACCCTAGTGTATCAACACACTCTCGGAATTCGTGGACTTGCCCAATCTCGGTGACCTTTCACTTAAGGTCTAGACACCTTGAATTAGCCTAGCAGTATGAGTTCTTACGAAACTCATGTGATTAATCCTAAAACCACCCGTTGGTCCCTTTTTCCCGGTTTGTGCCAGTCTTGGCACCGACTTTGACCTCATTATATCATCATGTCGTGATAGACCCTTAGGTGGGGATGTTAGTACTATTTATTTGATTTTTTCTCCTTGATCTATGAATGCATGTAATTGCCTAATTTTGATATTGTTGTTCAGTTAACATTTCTTTCATGGTATTTTTTTATGATTGGATGATTATGTATGTTTAGAGGGTGACAACTTGTTTACAATATGCGTACTACTCTAGGGTAATTGCTCGTAGCCTTGCCTATTTGTGTTCAGTTTGTAATTCATGCTAGATAATCTAATACTTATCCTTAGTATGCATCTTGTTCACTTTTGTGCCTTGTAGAGATGGATCATGGGACTATGCCCATATGCTTGATGATTTGAATATATGTCTATGATGCATTATGTGTTGCATTAATCTAAAAGAAGTGAATATGATGAATTGCATATGGACCTTCCGGCTGTGATAGCATAGTCTAATACCACATCTGATACCTTGGGTTTAGGCTAACACTTGAGATATTGACTTAATTACTATGAATTTCCTATGAGAGGACCCTATAGTTAAACCCAAGTTGGGAGAGAAACCCACATAGGGTAGGCCTCTACAGACTTGAGGTGTGTTGGTTGCCCAAGGATCCACACGTTGGTGTAAACTTGGAAGATGGTGAACTCTCCCAAGGATCCTCACGTTAGTGTAAGCTTGGGAGACAGTGAATCCATAGTACCCTTCTGTTGGATTGTGAATATGTATGACTCCTTGAGGGAGCCACACCTGGGTGCAAGTCTTGGCCATTGGTCCATGATAAAAAATAAGGTGGCGCGATTGTGACTTCTAGGTTGAAAGCCCTTAAAACTATGCTGTACACAGAACAATCCTATCCCTTCGACCGTTACGACGAGGGATGATTTCAGGTTGCTGGAACATCCTGAGGCTAATTCAGGTTGCTGGGAAAGCCCGGATAGAGATTGAGATCACGTTGGAGCTTACTATATTTCACTTTCCATATAGCTTTGCACTTTCATTGCATTGCATAGCTTTGTTGATATTAATGTGAGAACCTCGTGTACGAAACACTTGGCCTAATTTCCATATAGTATTAGGCATGCAAATAATTATGATGTGAACCCTAGATTAAATACCTTGTGAGGTTGGGAGAGAACTGCACTTTGTGCGATATCTGTTGATTTACCCTTTATCACCTTATGCACAGATGCATATTGATCACATCACAGATATTATCATATCGTATTCGTATTATTTGTTTTCTCATAATTTTGGGGTATGAGTAACACTTGGCGTTGAGGGATTACTCGTTCTGGCTTCCAGCTTATGTTGGTTGATTTTACTTTTCAGGCCTTGGAGTTTGGTCCCGCAAAGAGAGCCTGGGTTTAGGATATAGATTAACCGTTCAAATCATAGAATTGTAACAGAGTTAGATTCTCTTTAATATGTCTCGTAATAGATTAGTTCTTTTTCTTCAGTTACTTATATCTTTCTTCAACATGTTATTTGCTTCCGCTTATGTTTTGACCATTGCTATCCACTCCCGTAGAAATATGGGGTGAAGGTTGCGATTTAAGCCTGAAAATTTCATAATTGGGAATTTTTGGTTTGGGTCGTGACACTTTTGCATGAATCCCGTGGTATCTGGCATGAACTTAGTGAGCAACTCCACCATGTTTGACTTCTTTTCTTGGGGTTGGAAACCGAGAGGTGGTTTTATGCCATTTTGAGAGCTACTCCAAGAGAAATTTGGATGATTACGCCAACCTGGGTTGTATGTGTTGGAATAAGGATTATTTGAGTGTTAAAAGTTTGATACAAAGTTGGCTTGCTCTGATGTACTTGCGACAAAAGGATATCCCACTTGAAAATCAACACTCGCATGATTCCCTGCACAATTTTTACAAACAACATTTGGTGATTGGATGGCATTCACGTTTGTATTACCTAATTGCTTAGATAAAGTGGTAACTTGAGCAGCTAAAGCAATAAAAGCATCAATTTCGTGAACTCCTTGTATCCTTTTTGGTCCCATTCGGTCTGATGGCCATTGATAATTGTTAGAAGCCATTTCTTCGAGCATATTGTAGGCGTCCTCATACAGTTTTCCTATCAAAGCTCCACCAGCTGCGCCATCCACTATAGTCCGAGTGTTTGGACTTAACCAAGTAAAAAGTCTGAACTTGCAACCAATTGGGTAGACCATGGTGTAGAAATCTTCAATACAAGTCTTTATATCTTTCCCATGCTTCATATAGTGATTCCATGTCGAATTGAGCAAAGGTAGTGATATCATTCCTCATCTTAGCAGTTTTTGATGG